>CALNHX010005450.1:0-106763 GCA_940337035.1 Agriotes lineatus
CCGTTTTTTGTATAATCGCCATAATGTTCTTTTATGTGTAATAGATTACAATATAGTATTGCTGACGGTAGCGTTAATATGTCTCTAACGTCCTAGACGTCCTAGATGTCGCATATGTCCTTAACGTCCCAGACGTCTCAAATGTCCCATATGTCCCTATCGTCCCAGACGTCCCAGATGTCCCATATGTCCCATATGTCCCTAATGTCCCAGGCGTCCCAGATGTCCCATATGTCCCTAATGTCCCAGGCGTCTTAAATGTCCCATATGTCCTTAACGGCCCAGACGTCCCAGACGTCCTAGATGTCCCATATGTCTATTACCCCCACTACTTTTACGATACAACAATTTAAGACCAATAATGTATTATAACACAATATCTCTCTGCGCTCTTACCTGCTTATAAATCTCTGCCACCAGCTTTGGGAGTTTACGCTCGCGACCACTCAGTCGCAGATGGGAGTGGGTTCAAAAGAACAAATTACCTGAGTTACCAGGATCCTAGGGCGCCACGCCGTTGTAGCTTCGTATTAATACTCCCCGTTGAAACGTGTAGCGACGAACCTAAATTGCTTATACAAGAAAGCAGAGATTCGACGCAGTAGCAAATAAAAGACAAATTTTACTTGTGTATATATAATACCCACTACGGTTCTAACATTGCGATACAGTCTGTGCATAAGAATTAATACCAGAAGGGCAAACCAGATAAATATAACATAAAGATGTCCCATATGTCCTAGATGTCCCATATGTCCCTAACGTCCCAGACGTCCTAGATTTCCTATTTGTCCCTAACGTCACAGACGTCCCAGACGTCCCAGATGTCCCATATGTCCCATATGTCCCTAATGTCCGGGCGTCCCAGATGTCCCATATGTCCCATATGTCCCTAATGTCCCAGGCGTCCTAAATGTCCCATATGTCCTTAACGTCCCAGACGTCCCAGACGTCCTAGATGTCCCATATGTCCTTAACGTCCCAGACGTCCCAGATGTCGCATATGCCCCTAACGTCCCAAACGTTCCAGATGTTTCATATGTCCCATATGTCCCTAATGTCCCAGGCGTCCTAGATGTTCCATATGTCTCTAACGTTCTAGACGTCCTAGATGTCGCATATGTCCTTAACGTCCCAGACGTCTCAAATGTCCCATATGTCCCTAACGTCCCAGACGTCCCAGATGTCGCATATGTCCCTAACGTCCCAAACGTCCCAGATGTTTCATATGTCCTATATGTCCCTAATGTCCCAGGCGTCCTAGATGTTCCATATCTCTCTAACGTCCTAGACGTCCTAGATGTCGCATATGTCCTTAACGTCCCAGACGTCTCAAATGTCCCATATGTCCCTATCGTCCCAGACGTCCCAGATGTCCCATATGTCCCATATGTCCCTAATGTCCCAGCCGTCCCAGATGTCCCATATGTCCCATATGTCCCTAATGTCCCAGGCGTCTTAAATGTCCCATATGTCCTTAACGGCCCAGACGTCCCAGACGTCCTAGATGTCCCATATGTCTATTACCCCCACTACTTTTAAGATACAACAATTTAAGACCAATAATGTATTATAACACAATATCTCTCTGCGCTCTTACCTGCTTATAAATCTCTGCCACCAGCTTTGGGAGTTTACGCTCGCGACCACTCAGTCGCAGATGGGAGTGGGTTCAAAAGAACAAATTACCTGAGTTACCAGGATCCTAGGGCGCCACGCCGTTGTAGCTTCGTATTAATACTCCCCGTTGAAACGTGTAACGGCGAACCTAAATTGCTTATACAAGAAAACAGAGATTCGACGCAGTAGCAAATAAAAGACAAATTTCACTTGTGTATATATAATACCCACTACGGTTCTAACATTGCGATACAGTCTGTGCATAAGAATTAATACCAGAAGGGCAAACCAGATAAATATAACATAAAGATGTCCCATATGTCCTTAACGTCCCAGGCGTCCCAGATGTCCCATATGTCTCATATGTCCCTAACGTCCCAGACGTCCTAGATGTCCCATGTGTCCCTAACGTCCCAGACGTCCCGGATGTCCCATATGTCCCATATGTCCCTAATGTCCAGGCGTCCTAAATGTTCCATATGTCCCTAACGTCCCAGACGTCCCAGACGTCCCAGACGTCCCAGACGTCCCAGAAGTCCCATATGTCCCATATGTCGTTAACGTCCCAGACGTCCTAGATGTCTTATATGTCCCTAACGTCCAAGACGTCCCAGACGTCCTAGATGTCCCACTTGTCGTTAACGTCCCAGACGTCCTAGATGTCTTATATGTCCCTAACGTATCAGACGTCCCAGACGTTCCAGATGTCCCATATGTCCCTTATGTTTTAGGCGTCCCAGACGTCCCAGATGTCCCATATGTCCCTTACGTCAAAGACGTCCCAGATGTCCTAGATGTCCCTTATGTCCCTAACGTCCCAGACGTCCTAGATGTCTTATATGTCCCTAACGTCCCAGACGTTCCAGATGTCCTTAATGTTTTAGGCGTCCCAGACGTCCCAGATGTCCCATATGTCCCTAACGTCCAAGACGTTGCAGATGTCTTATATGTCCCTAACGTCCAAGACGTCCCAAACGTCCTAGATGTCCCATATGTCGTTAACGTCCCAGACGTCCTAGATGTCTTATATGTCGATAACGTCCCAGACGTCCCAGACGTTCCAGATGTCCCATATGTCCCTAACGTTTTAGGCGTCCCAGACGTCCCAGATGTCTCATATGTCCCTAACGTCCAAGACGTCCCAGATGTCCTAGATGTCCCATATGTCCCTAACGTCCCAGACGTCCTAGATGCCTTATATGTCCCTAACGTCCCAGACGTCCCAGACGTTCAAGATGTCCCATATGTCAATAATACTTTAGGCGTCCCAGACGTCCCAGATGTCCCATATGTCCCTAACGTCCAAGACGTCCCAGATGTCCTAGATGTCCCATATGTCCCTAACGTCCCAAACGTCCTAGATGTCTTATATGTCCCTAACGTCCCAGACGTCCCAGACGTTTCAGATGTCTCATATGTCCCTAATGTTTTAGGCGTCCCAGACGTCCCAGATGTCCCATATGTCCCTAACATCCAAGACGTCCCAGATGTCCTAGATGTCCCATATGTCCCTAACGTCCCAGACGTCCTAGATGTCTTATATGTCCCTAACGTCCCAGACGTCCCAGACGCTCCAGATGTCTCATATGTCCCTAATGTTTTAGGCGTCCCAGACGTCCCAGATGTCCCATATGTCCCTAACATCCAAGACGTCCCAGATGTCCTAGATGTCCCATATGTCCCTAACGTCCCAGACATCCTAGATGTCTTATATGTCCTTAACGTCCCAGACGTCCCAGACGTCCTAGACGCCCCATATGTCCTTAACGTCCGAGACGTCCCATATGTCCCATATGTCCCATATGTCCCTAATGTGTCAGGCGTCCTAGATGTTCCATATGTCCCTAACGTCCCAGACGTTCCAGATGTCACATATGTCCCTTATGTCCCTAATGTTCCAGGCGTCTTAGATGTTCCATATGTCCCTAAAGTCCCAAACGTCCTAAATGTCCCATATGTCCCTAACGTCCCAGACGTCACAGCTGTCCCGTATGTCCCTAACGTCCCAGACGTCCCAGACGTCGTAGATGTCCCATATGTCCCTAACGTCCCCAACGTCCTAGATGTCCCATATGTCCTTAACGTCCCAGACTTCCCAGACGTCCTAGATGTCCCATATGTCCTTAACGTCCCAGACGTCCCAGATGTCCCATATGTCCCTAACGTTTCAGACGTCCTAAATGTCCCATATGTCCCTATCGTCCCAGACGTCCCAGCTGTCCCGTATGTCCCTAACGTTCCAGACGTCCCAGACGTCCTAGATGTCCCTAACGTCCCAGACGTCTCAGATGTCTCATATGTCCCATATGGCCTTAATGTCCCAGGCGTCCTAAATGTCCCATATGTTCTTAACTTCCCAGACGTAGCAGACGTCCCAGATGTCCCGTATGTCCCTAACCTCCCAGACGTCTCAGATGCCCCATATGTCCCATATGTCCCTAATGTCCCAGGCGTCCTAGATGTCCCATATGTCCCTAACGTCCCAGACGTCCTAGATGTCCTATATGTCCCTAACGGCCCAGACGTCCTAGATGTCCCATATGTCTCATATGTCTTTAATGTCCCAGGCGTTCTAAATGTCCCATACGTCCTTAACGTCCCAGACGTCTCAGACGTCCTAGATGTCCCATATGTCTTAACGTCCCAGACGTCCCAGATGTCCCATATGTTCCATATGTCCCTAATGTCCCAGGGGTCCTAAATGTCCCATATGTCTTTAACGTCCCAAACGTCCCAGGCGTTTTAGATGTCCCATATGTCCTTAACGTCCCAGACGTCCCAGATTTCTCATATGTCCCTAACGTCTCAGACGTCCCAGATGTCCCATATGTTCTTAACGTCAAAGACGTCCTAGACGTATTAGATGTCCTACATGTCCCTAACGTCCCAGACGTCCCAGACGTCCCAGATGTCCCATATGTCCCATATGCCCCTAATGTCCCAGACGTCCTAGATGTCCCATATGTCCTTAAGGTCCCAGACGTCCCAGATGTCCCATATGCCCCATATGTCTTTAATGTCCCAGGCGTCCTAAATGTCCCATATGTCCTTAACGTCCCAGACGTTCCAGACGTCCTAGATGTGACATATGTCCTTAATGTCCCAGACGTTCCAGATGTCCCATATGTCCCATAAGTTCCTAATGTCCCAAGGGTCCTAAATGTCCCATATGTCCTTAACGTCCCAGACGTCCCAGGCGTCCTAGATGTCCCATATGTCCTTAACGTCCCAGACGTCCCAGATGTCCCATATGTCTCATATATCCCTAATGTCCCAGGGGTCCCAGATGTCCCATATGTCCCATATGTCCCTAATGTCCAAGGCGTCCTAAATGTCCCATATGTCCTTAACGTCCCAAACGTCCCAGACGTATTAGATGTCTCATATGTCCTTAACGTCTCAGACGTCCCAGATGTCCCATATTTTCGTAACGTCCCAGACGTCCCAAATGTCCCATATGTCCTATATGTCCGTAATGTCCCAAGCGTCCTAGACGTTCCATATGTCCCTAACGTCCCAGACGTCCCAGACGTCCTAGATGTCCTATATGTCCTTAACGTCCCAGACATCCCAGATGTCCCAAACGTCCCAGGCATTTTAAATGTCCCATATGTCCTTAACGTCCCAGGCGTCCCAGACGTCCTAGATGTCCTATATGTCCTTAACGTCCCAGACATCCCAGATGTCCCTAATGTCCCAGGCGTCCTAGATGTTCCATACGTCCCTAACGTCCAAGACGTCCTAAATGTCCTATATGTCCTTAACGTCCCAGACGTCCCAGATGTCCCATATGTTCCCAACGTCACAGACGTCCCAGACGTCCCAGATGTCCCATATGTCCCTAACGTCCCAGACGTCCCAGATGTTCCATATGTCCCATATGTCCCTAACATCCCAGACGTCCCAGACGTCCCAGATGTCCCATATGTCCCTATCGTCCCAGACGTCCCAGCTGTCCCGTATTTCCCCAACGTCCCAGACGTCCCAGACGTGCTAGATGTCCTATATGTCCTTAACGTGCCAAACGTCCCAGATGTCCCATATGTTCCTAATGTCCCAGGCGTCCCAGATGTCCAATATGCCCCATAGGTCCCTAATGTCCCAGGCGTACTAAACGTCCCATATGTCCTTAACGTACCAGACGTCCCAGACGTCCTAGATGTCCCATATGTCCTTAACGTCCGAGAGGTCCCAGATGTGCCATATGTCCTTAACGTGCCAAACGTCCCAGATGTCCCATGTGTCCCCTAACGTCCCAGACGTCCCGGATGTCCCATATGTCCCATATGTCCCTAATGTCTCAGGCGTCCTAGATGTCCTATATGTCCCTAACGGCCCAGACGTCCTAGATGTCCCATGTGTCCCTAACGTCCCAGACGTCCCGGATGTCCCATATGTCCCATATGTCCCTAATGTCCCAGGCGTCCTAAATGTTCCATATGTCCCTAACGTCCCAGACGTCCCAGACGTCCCAGACGTCCCAGAAGTCCCATATGTCCCATATGTCGTTAACGTCCCAGACGTCCTAGATGTCTTATATGTCCCTAACGTCCAAGACGTCCCAGACGTCCTAGATGTCCCATTTGTCGTTAACGTCCCAGACGTCCTAGATGTCTTATATGTCCCTAACGTATCAGACGTCCCAGACGTTCCAGATGTCCCATATGTCCCTTATGTTTTAGGCGGCGTCCCAGACGTCCAGATGTCCCATATGTCCCTTACGTCAAAGACATCCCAGATGTCCTAGATGTCCCTTATGTCCCTAACGTCCAGACGTCCTAGATGTCTTATATGTCCTAACGTCCCAGACGTCCCAGACGTTCCAGATGTCCCTAATGTTTTAGGCGTCCAGACGTCCCAGATGTCCCATATGTCCCTAACGTCCAAGACGTTGCAGATGTCTTATATGTCCCTAACGTCCAAGACGTCCCAAACGTCCTAGATGTCCATATGTCGTTAACGTCCCAGACGTCCTAGATGTCTTATATGTCGATAACGTCCCCAGACGTCCCAGACGTTCCAGATGTCCCATATGTCCCTAACGTTTTAGGCGTCCCAGACGTCCCAGACTGTCTCATATGTCCCTAAGGTCCAAGACGTCCCAGATGTCCTAGATGTCCCATATGTCCCTAACGTCCCAGACGTCCTAGATGCCTTATATGTCCCTAACGTCCCAGACGTCCCAGACGTTCCAGATGTCCATATGTCCCTAATGCTTTAGGCGTCCCAGACGTCCCAGATGTCCCATATGTCCCTAACGTCCAAGACGTCCCAGACGTCCCAGATGTCCCATATGTCCCTAACGTCCCAGACGTCCCAGATGTCCCATATGTCCCATATGTCCCTAACATCCCAGACGTCCCAGACGTCCCAGATGTCCAATATGTCCCCATCGTCCCAGACGTCCCAGCTGTCCCGTATTTCCCCAACGTCCCAGACGTCCCAGACGTGCTAGATGTCCTATATGTCCTTAACGTGCCAAACGTCCCAGATGTCCCATATGTTCCTAATGTCCCAGGCGTCCCAGATGTCCAATATGCCCCATATGTCCCCTAATGTCCCAGGCGTCCTAAACGTCCCATATGTCCTTAACTTACCAGACGTCCCAGACGTCCTAGATGTCCCATATGTCCTTAACGTCCGAGACGTCCCAGATGTGCCATAGTCCTTAACGTGCCAAACGTCCCAGATGTCCCATGTGTCCCTAACGTCCCAGACGTCCCGGATGCCCATATTCCATATGTCCCAAAGGTCCCAAAAGTCCCAGGCGTCCTAAATGTCCCATATGTCCTTAACGTCCCAGACGTCCGAGATGTCCCATATGTCCCTAACGTCCCAGACGTCCCAGATGTCCCATATGTCCTATATGTCCTTAATGTCCCAGGCGTCCAGATGTCCCATATGCCCCATATGTCCCTAATGTCCCAGGCCTCCTAAATGTCTCATATGTCCTTAACGTCCCAAACGTCCCAGACGTCCAACATGTCCCATATGTCCTTAACGTCCCAGACGTCCCAGATGTCCCATATGTACCTAACGTCCCAGACGTCCCCAGCTGTCCCGTATGTCCCTAACGTCCCAGACGTCCAGACGTCCCAGACGTCCCATATGTCCCATATGTCCCTAATGTCCCCAGTGCGTCCCAGATGTCCCATATGTCCCATATGTCCCTAATGTCCCAGGCGTCCTAAAATGTTCCATTTGTCCTTAACGTCCCAGACCTCCCAGACGTCCTAGATGTCCCATATGTCCCATATGTCCCTAACGTCCCCAAACGTCCCAGATGTCCAAATGTCCCATTTGTCCCTAATGTCCCAGGCGTCTAGATGTTCCATATGTCCCCTAACGTCCAAGACGTCCTAGATGTCCCATATGTCCTTAACGTGCCAAACGTCCCAGATGTCCCATGTGTCCCTAACGTCCCAGACGTCCCGGATGTCCCATATGTCCCTAACGTCCCAGACGTCCCAGACGTCCCAGATGTTCCATATATCCCTAACGTCCCAGACGTCCCAGATGTCCCATATGTCCCATATGTCCCTAATGTCCCAGGCGTCCTAGATGTTCCATATGTCCCTAACGTCCAAGACGTCCTAGATGTCCTATATGTCCTTAACGTCCCAGATGTCCCAGATGTCCTTATGTCCCTAACGTCCAGACGTCCCAGACGTCCCAGATGTTTCATATGTCCCTAACGTCCCCAGAGGTCCCACATGTCCCATATGTCCCATATGTCCCTAATGTCCCAGGCGTACTAGATGTTCCATATGTCCCTAACGACCAAGACGTCCTAGATGTCCCATATGTCTTTAACGTGCCAAACGTCCCAGATGTCCCATGTGTCCCTAACGTCCCAGACGTCCCGGATGTCCCATATGTCCCATATGTCCCTAATGTCCCAGGCGTCCCAGATGTCCCATATGTCCCATATGTCCCAAATGTCCCAGGCGTTTTAAATGTCCCATATGTCCTTAACGTCCCAGGCGTCCCAGACGTCCTAGATGTCCCATATGTCCTTAACGTCCCAGACGTCCCAGATGTCCCTAATGTCCCAGGCGTCCTAGATGTTCCATATGTCCCTAACGTCCAAGACGTCCTAAATGTCCTATATGTCCTTAACGTCCCAGACGTCCCAGATGTCCCATATGTCCCCCGACGTCCCAGACGTCCCAGATGTCCCATATGTCCCTAACGTCCCAGAGCTCCCAGATGTTCCATATGTCCCATATGTCCCTAACATCCCAGACGTCCCAGACGTCCCAGATGTTCCATATGTCCCTATCGTCCCAGACGTCCCAGCTGTCCCGTATTTCCCCAACGTCCCAGACGTCCCAGACGTGCTAGATGTCCTATATGTCCTTAACGTGCCAAACGTCCCAGATGTCCCATATGTTCCTAATGTCCCAGGCGTCCCAGATGTCCAATATGCCCCATATGTCCTAATGTCCCAGGCGTACTAAACGTCCCATATGTCCTTAACGTACCAGACGTCCCAGACGTCCTAGATGTCCCATATGTCCTTAACGTCCGAGACGTCCCAGATGTGCCATATGTCCTTAACGTGCCAAACGTCCAGATGTCCATGTGTCCCTAACGTCCCAGACGTCCCGGATGTCCCATATGTCCCATATGTCCCTAATGTCTCAGGCGTCCTAGATGTTCCATATGTCCCTAACGTCCAAGACGTCCTAGATGTCCCATATGTCTTTAACGTGCCAAACGTCCCAGATGTCCCATGTGTCCCTAACGTCCCAGACGTCCCGGATGTCCCATATGTCCCATATGTCCCTAATGTCCCAGGCGTCCCAGATGTCCCATATGTCCCATATGTCCCAAATGTCCCAGGCGTTTTAAATGTCCCATATGTCCTTAACGTCCCAGGCGTCCCAGACGTCCTAGATGTCCCATATGTCCTTAACGTCCCAGACGTCCCAGATGTCCCTAATGTCCCAGGCGTCTTAGATGTTACATAAGTCCCTAACGTCCAAGACGTCCTAGATGTCCTATATGTCCTTAACGTCCCAGACGTCCCAGATGTCCCATATGTCCCTAACGTCCAGACGTCCCAGACGTCCCAGATGTCCCATATGTCCCTAACGTCCCAGACGTCCCAGATGTCCCATATGTCCCATATGTCCCTAACATCCCAGACGTCCCAGACGTCCCCAGATGTCCCATATGTCCCTATCGTCCCAGACGTCCCAGCTGTCCCGTATTTCCCCAACGTCCCAGACGTCCCAGACGTGCTAGATGTCCTATATGTCCTTAACGTGCCAAACGTCCCAGATGTCCCATATGTTCCTAATGTCCCAGGCGTCCAGATGTCCAATATGCCCCATATGTTCCCTATGTCCCAGGCGTCCTAAACGTCCCATATGTCCTTAACGTACCAGACGTCCCAGACGTCCTAGATGTCCCATATGTCCTTAACGTCCGAGACGTCCCAGATGTGCCATATGTCCTTAACGTGCCAAACGTCCCAGATGTCCATGTGTCCTTACGTCTCAGACGTCCCGATGTCCTATATGTCCCATATGTCCTTAATGTCCCAGGCGTCCCAGATGTCCCATATGTCCCATATGTCCCAAAAGTCCCAGGCATCCTAAATGTCCCATATGTCCTTAACGTCCCAGACGTCCGAGATGTCCCATATGTCCCTAACGTCCCAGACGTCCCAGATGTCCCATATGTCCCCATATGTCCTTAATGTCCCAGGCGTCCCAGATGTCCCAAATGCCCCATATGTCCCTAATGTCCCAGGCCTCCTAAATGTCTCATATGTCCTTAACGTCCCCAAACGTCCCAGACGTCCAACATGTCCCATATGTCCTTAACGTCCCAGACGTCCCAGATGTCCCATATGTCCCTAACGTCCCAGACGTCCCAGCTGTCCCGTATGTCCCTAACGTCCCAGACGTCCCAGACGTCCTAGATGTCCCATATGTCCTTAACGTCCCAGACGTCCCAGGACGTCCTAGATGTCCTATATGTTCTTAACGTCCCAGACGTCCCAGATGTCCCATCTGTCCCTAACGTCCCAGACGTCCCAGATGTCCCATATGTCCCATATGTCCCTAACGTCCCAGACGTCCCAGACGTCCCAGATGTCCCATATGTCCCTATCGTCCCAGACGTCCCAGCTGTCCCGTATTTCCCCAACGTCCCAGACGTCCCAGATGTCCTAGATGTTCCATATGTCCCTAACGTCCCAGACGTGCTAGATGTCCTATATGTCCCTAACGTCCAATACGTCCCAGACGTTTCAGATGTCTCATATGTCCCCTAATGTTTTAGGCGTCCCAGACGTCCCAGATGTCCCATATGTCCCTAACATCCAAGACGTCCCAGATGTCCTAGATGTCCCATATGTCCCTAACGTCCCAGACGTCTAGATGTCTTATATGTCCCTAACGTCCCAGACGTCCCAGACGCTCCAGATGTCCCATATGTCCCTAATGTTTTAGGCGTCCCAGACGTCCCAGATGTTCATATGTCCCTAACATCCAAGACGTCCCAGATGTCCTAGATGTCCCATATGTCCCTAACGTCCCAGACATCCTAGATGTCTTATATGTCCTTAACGTCCCAGACGTCCCAGACGTCCTAGACGCCCCATATGTCCTTAACGTCCGAGACGTCCCAGATGTCCCATATGTCCCATATGTCCCCTAATGTGTCAGGCGTCCTAGATGTTCCATATGTCCCTAACGTCCCAGACGTTCCAGATGTCACATATGTCCCTTATGTCCCTAATGTTCCAGCGTCTTAGATGTTCCATATGTCCCTAAAGTCCCAAACGTCCTAAATGTCCCATATGTCCCTAACGTCCCAGACGTCACAGCTGTCCCGTATGTCCCTAACGTCCCAGACGTCCCAGACGTCGTAGATGTCCCATATGTCCCTAACGTCCCCAACGTCCTAGATGTCCCATATGTCCTTAACGTCCCAGACTTCCCAGACGTCCTAGATGTCCATATGTCCTTAACGTCCAGACGTCCCAGATGTCCCATTTGTCCCTAACGTTTCAGACGTCCTAAATGTCCCATATGTCCCTATCGTCCAGACGTCCCAGCTGTCCCGTATGTCCCTAACGTTCCAGACGTCCCAGACGTCCTAGATGTCCCTAACGTCCCCAGACGTCTCAGATGTCTCATATGTCCCATATGGCCTTAATGTCCCAGGCGTCCTAAATGTCCCATATGTTCTTAACTTCCAGACGTAGCAGACGTCCCAGATGTCCCGTATGTCCCTAACCTCCCAGACGTCTCAGATGCCCCATATGTCCCATATGTCCCTAATGTCCCAGGCGTCCTAGATGTCCCATATGTCCCTAACGTCCCAGACGTCCTAGATGTCCTATATGTCCCTAACGGCCCAGACGTCCTAGATGTCCCATATGTCTCATATGTCTTTAATGTCCCAGGCGTTCTAAATGTCCCATACGTCCTTAACGTCCCAGACGTCTCAGACGTCCTAGATGTCCCATATGTCTTAACGTCCCAGACGTCCCAGATGTCCCATATGTTCCATATGTCCCTAATGTCCCAGGGGTCCTAAATGTCCCATATGTCTTTAACGTCCCAAACGTCCCAGGCGTTTTAGATGTCCCATATGTCCTTAACGTCCCAGACGTCCCAGATTTCTCATATGTCCCTAACGTCTCAGACGTCCCAGATGTCCCATATGTTCTTAACGTCAAAGACGTCCTAGACGTATTAGATGTCCTACAATGTCCCCCTAACGTCCCAGACGTCCCAGACGTCCCAGATGTCCCATATGTCCCATATGCCCCTAATGTCCCAGACGTCCTAGATGTCCCATATGTCCTTAAGGTCCAGACGTCCAGATGTCCCATATGCCCCATATGTCTTTAATGTCCCAGGCGTCCTAAATGTCCCATATGTCCTTAACGTCCCAGACGTTCCAGACGTCCTAGATGTGACATATGTCCTTAATGTCCCAGACGTTCCAGATGTCCCATATGTCCCATAAAGTTCCTAATGTCCCAAGGGTCCTAAATGTCCCATATGTCCTTAACGTCCCAGACGTCCCAGGCGTCCTAGATGTCCCATATGTCCTTAACGTCCCAGACGTCCCAGATGTCCCATATGTCTCATATATCCCTAATGTCCCCAGGGGTCCCAGATGTCCCATATGTCCCATATGTCCCTAATGTCCAAGGCGTCCTAAATGTCCCATATGTCCTTAACGTCCCAAACGTCCCAGACGTATTAGATGTCTCATATGTCCTTAACGTCTCAGACGTCCCCAGATGTCCCATATTTTCGTAACGTCCCCAGACGTCCCAAATGTCCCATATGTCCTATATGTCCGTAATGTCCCAAGCGTCCTAGACGTTCCATATGTCCCTAACGTCCCAGACGTCCCAGACGTCCTAGATGTCCTATATGTCCTTAACGTCCAGACATCCCAGATGTCCCAAATGTCCCAGGCGTTTAAATGTCCCATATGTCCTTAACGTCCCAGGCGTCCCAGACGTCCTAGATGTCCTATATGTCCTTAACGTCCCAGACATCCCAGATGTCCCTAATGTCCCAGGCGTCCTAGATGTTCCATACGTCCCTAACGTCCAAGACGTCCTAAATGTCCTATATGTCCTTAACGTCCCAGACGTCCCAGATGTCCCATATGTTCCCAACGTCACAGACGTCCCAGACGTCCCAGATGTCCCATATGTCCCTAACGTCCCAGACGTCCCAGATGTTCCATATGTCCCATATGTCCCTAACATCCCAGACGTCCCAGACGTCCCAGATGTCCCATATGTCCCTATCGTCCCAGACGTCCCAGCTGTCCCGTATTTCCCCAACGTCCCAGACGTCCCAGACGTGCTAGATGTCCTATATGTCCTTAACGTGCCAAACGTCCCAGATGTCCCATATGTTCCCTAATGTCCCAGGCGTCCCAGATGTCCAATATGCCCCATAGGTCCCTAATGTCCCAGGCGTACTAAACGTCCCATATGTCCTTAACGTACCAGACGTCCCAGACGTCCTAGATGTCCCATATGTCCTTAACGTCCGAGAGGTCCCAGATGTGCCATATGTCCTTAACGTGCCAAACGTCCCAGATGTCCCATGTGTCCCTAACGTCCCAGACGTCCCGGATGTCCCATATGTCCCATATGTCCCTAATGTCTCAGGCGTCCTAGATGTCCTATATGTCCCTAACGGCCCAGACGTCTAGATGTCCCATGTGTCCCTAACGTCCCAGACGTCCCGGATGTCCCATATGTCCCATATGTCCCTAATGTCCCAGGCGTCCTAAATGTTCCATATGTCCCTAACGTCCCAGACGTCCCAGACGTCCCAGACGTCCCAGACGTCCCAGACGTCCCAGAAGTCCCATATGTCCCATATGTCGTTAACGTCCCAGACGTCCTAGATGTCTTATATGTCCCTAACGTCCAAGACGTCCCAGACGTCCTAGATGTCCCATTTGTCGTTAACGTCCCAGACGTCCTAGATGTCTTATATGTCCCTAACGTATCAGACGTCCCAGACGTTCAGATGTCCCATATGTCCCTTATGTTTTAGGCGTCCAGACGTCCCAGATGTCCCATATGTCCCTTACGTCAAAGACATCCCAGATGTCCTAGATGTCCCTTATGTCCCTAACGTCCCAGACGTCCCTAGATGTCTTATATGTCCCTAACGTCCCAGACGTCCCAGACGTTCCAGATGTCCCTAATGTTTTAGGCGTCCCAGACGTCCCAGATGTCCCATATGTCCCTAACGTCCAAGACGTTGCAGATGTCTTATATGTCCCTAACGTCCAAGACGTCCCAAACGTCCTAGATGTCCCATATGTCGTTAACGTCCCAGACGTCCTAGATGTCTTATATGTCGATAACGTCCCAGACGTCCCAGACGTTCCAGATGTCCCATATGTCCCTAACGTTTTAGGCGTCCCAGACGTCCCAGATGTCTCATATGTCCCTAACGTCCAAGACGTCCCAGATGTCCTAGATGTCCCATATGTCCCTAACGTCCCAGACGTCCTAGATGCCTTATATGTCCCTAACGTCCCAGACGTCCCAGACGTTCCAGATGTCCCATATGTCCCTAATGCTTTAGGCGTCCCAGACGTCCCAGATGTCCCATATGTCCCTAACGTCCAAGACGTCCCCAGACGTCCCAGATGTCCCATATGTCCCTAACGTCCCCAGACGTCCAGATGTCCCATATGTCCCATATGTCCCTAACATCCAGACGTCCCAGACGTCCCAGATGTCCCATATGTCCCCATCGTCCCAGACGTCCCAGCTGTCCCGTATTTCCCCAACGTCCCAGACGTCCCAGACGTGCTAGATGTCCTATATGTCCTTAACGTGCCAAACGTCCCAGATGTCCCATATGTTCCTAATGTCCCAGGCGTCCAGATGTCCAATATGCCCATATGTCCCTAATGTCCCAGGCGTCCTAAACGTCCCATATGTCCTTAACTTACCAGACGTCCCAGACGTCCTAGATGTCCCATATGTCCTTAACGTCCGAGACGTCCCAGATGTGCCATATGTCCTTAACGTGCCAAACGTCCCAGATGTCCCATGTGTCCCCTAACGTCCCAGACGTCCCGGATGCCCCATATGTCCCATATGTCCCAAAAGTCCCAGGCGTCCTAAATGTCCCATATGTCCTTAACGTCCCAGACGTCCGAGATGTCCCATATGTCCCTAACGTCCCAGACGTCCCAAATGTCCCATATGTCCTATATGTCCTTAATGTCCCAGGCGTCCCAGATGTCCCATATGCCCCATATGTCCCTAATGTCCCAGGCCTCCTAAATGTCTCATATGTCCTTAACGTCCCAAACGTCCCAGACGTCCAACATGTCCCATATGTCCTTAACGTCCCAGACGTCCCAGATGTCCCATATGTACCTAACGTCCCAGACGTCCCAGCTGTCCCGTATGTCCCTAACGTCCCAGACGTCCCAGACGTCCCAGACGTCCCATATGTCCCATATGTCCCTAATGTCCCAGGCGTCCCAGATGTCCCATATGTCCCATATGTCCCTAATGTCCCAGGCGTCCTAAATGTTCCATTTGTCCTTAACGTCCCAGACCTCCCAGACGTCCTAGATGTCCCATATGTCCCATATGTCCCTAACGTCCCAAACGTCCCAGATGTCCCAAATGTCCCATTTGTCCCTAATGTCCCAGGCGTCCTAGATGTTCCATATGTCCCTAACGTCCAAGACGTCCTAGATGTCCCATATGTCCTTAACGTGCCAAACGTCCCAGATGTCCCATGTGTCCCTAACGTCCCAGACGTCCCGGATGTCCCATATGTCCCTAACGTCCCAGACGTCCCAGACGTCCCAGATGTTCCATATATCCCTAACGTCCCAGACGTCCCAGATGTCCCATATGTCCCATATGTCCCTAATGTCCCAGGCGTCCTAGATGTTCCATATGTCCCTAACGTCCAAGACGTCCTAGATGTCCTATATGTCCTTAACGTCCCAGATGTCCCAGATGTCCCTTATGTCCCTAACGTCCCAGACGTCCCAGACGTCCCAGATGTTTCATATGTCCCTAACGTCCCAGAGGTCCCACATGTCCCATATGTCCCATATGTCCCTAATGTCCCAGGCGTACTAGATGTTCCATATGTCCCTAACGACCAAGACGTCCTAGATGTCCCATATGTCTTTAACGTGCCAAACGTCCCAGATGTCCCATGTGTCCCTAACGTCCCAGACGTCCCGGATGTCCCATATGTCCCATATGTCCCTAATGCCCCAGGCGTCCCAGATGTCCCATATGTCCCATATGTCCCAAATGTCCCAGGCGTTTTAAATGTCCCATATGTCCTTAACGTCCCAGGCGTCCCAGACGTCCTAGATGTCCCATATGTCCTTAACGTCCCAGACGTCCCAGATGTCCCTAATGTCCCAGGCGTCCTAGATGTTCCATATGTCCCTAACGTCCAAGACGTCCTAAATGTCCTATATGTCCTTAACGTCCCAGACGTCCCAGATGTCCCATATGTCCCCAACGTCCCAGATGTCCCATATGTCCCTAACGTCCCCAGACGTCCCAGATGTTCCATATGTCCCATATGTCCCTAACATCCCAGACGTCCCAGACGTCCCAGATGTTCCATATGTCCCTATCGTCCCAGACGTCCCAGCTGTCCCGTATTTCCCCAACGTCCCAGACGTCCCAGACGTGCTAGATGTCCTATATGTCCTTAACGTGCCAAACGTCCCAGATGTCCCATATGTTCCTAATGTCCCAGGCGTCCCAGATGTCCAATATGCCCCATATGTCCCTAATGTCCCAGGCGTACTAAACGTCCCATATGTCCTTAACGTACCAGACGTCCCAGACGTCCTAGATGTCCCATATGTCCTTAACGTCCGAGACGTCCCAGATGTGCCATATGTCCTTAACGTGCCAAACGTCCCAGATGTCCCATGTGTCCCTAACGTCCCAGACGTCCCGGATGTCCCATATGTCCCATATGTCCCTAATGTCTCAGGCGTCCTAGATGTTCCATATGTCCCTAACGTCCAAGACGTCCTAGATGTCCCATATGTCTTTAACGTGCCAAACGTCCCAGATGTCCCATGTGTCCCTAACGTCCCAGACGTCCCGGATGTCCCATATGTCCCATATGTCCCTAATGTCCCAGGCGTCCCAGATGTCCCATATGTCCCATATGTCCCAAATGTCCCAGGCGTTTTAAATGTCCCATATGTCCTTAACGTCCCAGGCGTCCCAGACGTCCTAGATGTCCCATATGTCCTTAACGTCCCAGACGTCCCAGATGTCCCTAATGTCCCAGGCGTCTTAGATGTTACATAAGTCCCTAACGTCCAAGACGTCCTAGATGTCCTATATGTCCTTAACGTCCCAGACGTCCCAGATGTCCCATATGTCCCTAACGTCCCAGACGTCCCAGACGTCCCAGATGTCCCATATGTCCCTAACGTCCCAGACGTCCCAGATGTCCCATATGTCCCATATGTCCCTAACATCCCAGACGTCCCAGACGTCCCAGATGTCCCATATGTCCCTATCGTCCCAGACGTCCCAGCTGTCCCGTATTTCCCCAACGTCCCAGACGTCCCAGACGTGCTAGATGTCCTATATGTCCTTAACGTGCCAAACGTCCCAGATGTCCCATATGTTCCTAATGTCCCAGGCGTCCCAGATGTCCAATATGCCCCATATGTCCCTAATGTCCCAGGCGTCCTAAACGTCCCATATGTCCTTAACGTACCAGACGTCCCAGACGTCCTAGATGTCCCATATGTCCTTAACGTCCGAGACGTCCCAGATGTGCCATATGTCCTTAACGTGCCAAACGTCCCAGATGTCCCATGTGTCCCTTACGTCTCAGACGTCCCGGATGTCCCATATGTCCTTAATGTCCCAGGCGTCCCAGATGTCCCATATGTCCCATATGTCCCAAAAGTCCCAGGCATCCTAAATGTCCCATATGTCCTTAACGTCCCAGACGTCCGAGATGTCCCATATGTCCCTAACGTCCCAGACGTCCAGATGTCCCATATGTCCCATATGTCCTTAATGTCCCAGGCGTCCCAGATGTCCCAAATGCCCCATATGTCCCTAATGTCCCAGGCCTCCTAAATGTCTCATATGTCCTTAACGTCCCAAACGTCCCAGACGTCCAACATGTCCCATATGTCCTTAACGTCCCAGACGTCCCAGATGTCCCATATGTCCCTAACGTCCCAGACGTCCCAGCTGTCCCGTATGTCCCTAACGTCCCAGACGTCCCAGACGTCCTAGATGTCCCATATGTCCTTAACGTCCCAGACGTCCCAGACGTCCTAGATGTCCTATATGTTCTTAACGTCCCAGACGTCCCAGATGTCCCCATCTGTCCCTAACGTCCCAGACGTCCCAGATGTCCCATATGTCCCATATGTCCCTAACGTCCCAGACGTCCCAGACGTCCCAGATGTCCCATATGTCCCTATCGTCCCAGACGTCCCAGCTGTCCCGTATTTCCCCAACGTCCCAGACGTCCCAGATGTCCTAGATGTTCCATATGTCCCTAACGTCCCAGACGTGCTAGATGTCCTATATGTCCCTAACGTCCAAGACGTCCCAGACGTCCCAGATGTCCCATATGATCCTAATGTCCCAAGCGTCCCAGATGTCCAATATGTCCCATATGTCCCTAACGTCCCAGACGTCCCAGTCTACCCAGATGTCCCATATGTTCCTAATGTCCCAGGCGTCCCAGATGTCCAATATGTCCCATATGTCCCTAATGTCCCAGGCGTCCTAAACGTCCCATATGTCCTTAACGTCCAAGACGTCCTAGACGTCCTAGATGTCCCATATGTCCTTAACGTCCGAGACGTCCCAGATGTCCCATATGTCCCATATGACCTTAAAAGTCCTAGACGTCCTAGATGTCCTATATGTCCTTAACGTCCGAGACGTCCTAGACGTCCTAGTTGTCCTATATGTCCCTAACGTTCCAGACGTCCCAGACGTCCCAGATATCCCATATGTTCCTAATGTCCCAGACGTCCTAGATGTCCCATATCTCCTTAACGTCCCAGGCGTCCTAAATGTCTCACACGTCCTTAACGTCCCAGACGTCCAAAACGTCGTAGATGTCCCATATGTCCATAACGTCCCAGACGTCCTAGATGTCTCACTTGTCCCATATGTCCCTAATGTCCCAAACGTCCTAAATGTCCCATACGTCCTTGACGTCCCAGACGTCCCAGGCGTCCTAGATGTCCCATATGTCCTTAACGTCCAAGACGTCCCAAATGTCCCATATGTCCCTAACGTCTCAGACGTCCCAGATGTCCCAGATGTCCCATATGTCCCTAACGTCCCAAACGTCCCAGATGTCCCGTATGTCCTATATGTCCCTAATGTCCCAGGCGTCCTAGATGTTCCATATGTCCCTAACGGCCCAGACGTTATAAATGTCCCATATGTCCCTAACGTCCCAGACGTCTCAGCTGTCTCGTATGTCCCTAACGTCCCAGACGTCCCAGACGTCCTAGATGTCCCATATGTCTCATATGTCTTTAATGTCCCAGGCGTTCTAAATGTCCCATACGTCCTTAACGTCCCAGACGTCTCAGACGTCCTAGATGTCCCATATGTCTTAACGTCCCAGACGTCCCAGATGTCCCATATGTCCCATATGTCCCTAATGTCCCAGGGGTCCTAAATGTCCCATATGTCTTTAACGTCCCAAACGTCCCAGGCGTTTTAGATGTCCCATATGTCCCTAACGTCCCAGACGTCCCAGATTTCTCATATGTCCCTAACGTCTCAGACGTCCCTGATGTCCCATATGTTCTTAACGTCAAAGACGTCCTAGACGTATTAGATGTCCTACATGTCCCTAACGTCCCAGACGTCCCAGACGTCCCAGATGTCCCATATGTCCCATATGCCCCTAATGTCCCAGACGTCCTAGATGTCCCATATGTCCTTAAGGTCCCAGACGTCCCAGATGTCCCATATGCCCCATATGTCTTTAATGTCCCAGGCGTCCTAAATGTCCCATATGTCCTTAACGTCCCAGACGTTCCAGACGTCCTAGATGTGACATATGTCCTTAATGTCCCAGACGTTCCAGATGTCCCATATGTCCCATAAGTTTCTAATGTCCCAAGGGTCCTAAATGTCCCAAATGTCCTTAACGTCCCAGACGTCCCAGGCGTCCTAGATGTCCCATATGTCCTTAACGTCCCAGACGTCCCAGATGTCCCATATGTCTCATATATCCCTAATGTCCCAGGGGTCCTAAATGTCCCATATGTCCCTAACGTCCCAGACGTCCCAGACGTCCCAGACGTCCCAGACGTCCCAGAAGTCCCATATGTCCCATATGTCGTTAACGTCCCAGACGTCCTAGATGTCTTATATGTCCCTAACGTCCAAGACGTCCCACACGTCCTAGATGTCCCATATGTCGTTAATGTCCCAGACGTCCTAGATGTCTTATATGTCCCTAACGTATCAGACGTCCCAGACGTTCCAGATGTCCCATATGTCCCTAATGTTTTAGGCGTCCCAGACGTCCCAGATGTCCCATATGTCCCTTACGTCCCAGACGTCCTAGATGTCTTATATGTCCCTAACGTCCCAGACGTCCTAGATGTCTTATATGTTCCTAACGTCCCAGACGTCCCAAACGTTCCAGATGTCCCTAATGTTTTAGGCGTCCCAGACGTCCCAGATGTCCCATATGTCCCTAACGTCCAAGACGTTGCAGATGTCTTATATGGCCCTAACGTCCAAGACGTCCCTAACGTCCTAGATGTCCCATATGTCGTTAACGTCCCAGACGTCCTAGATGTCTTATATGTCGATAACGTCCCAGACGTCCCAGACGTTCCAGGTGTCCCATATGTCCCTAATGTTTTAGTCGTCTCAGACGTCCCAGATGTCTCATATGTCCCTAACGTCCAAGACGTCCCAGATGTCCTAGATGTCCCATATGTCCCTAACGTCCCAGACGTCCTAGATGTCTTATATGTCCCTAACGTCCCACACGTCCCAGACGTTCCAGATGTCCCATATGTCCCTAATGTTTTAGGTGTCCCAGACGTCCCAGATGTCCCATATGTCCCTAACGTCCAAGACGTCCCAGATGTCCTAGATGTCCCATATGTCCCTAACGTCCCAGGCGTCCTAGATGTCTTATATGTCCCTAACGTCCCAGACGTCCCAGACGTTCCAGATGTCCCATATGTCCCTAATGTTTTAGGCGTCCCAGACGTCCCAGATGTCCCATATGTCCCTAACATCCAAGACGTCCCAGATGTCCTAGATATCCCATATGTCCCTAACGTCCCAGACGTCCTAGATGTCTTATATGTCATTAACGTCCCAGACGTCCCAGACGATCCAGATGTCCCATATGTCCCTAATGTTTCATGCGTCCCAGATGTCCCATATGTCCCATATGTCCCTAATGTCCCAGGCGTCCTAAATGTCCCATATGTCCTTAACGTCCCAGACGTCCCAGACGTCCTAGACGCCCCATATGTCCTTAACGTTCGAGACGTCCCAGATGTTCCATATGTCCCATATGTCCCTAATGTGTCAGGCGTCCTAGATGTTCCATATGTCCCATATGTCGTTAACGTCCCAGACGTCCTAGATGTCTTATATGTCCCTAACGTAGAAGACGTCCCAGACGTCCTAGATGTCCCATATGTCGTTAACGTCCCAGACGTCCTAGATGTCTTATATGTCCCTAACGTATCAGACGTCCCAGACGTTCAAGATGTCCCATATGTCCCTAATGTTTTAGGCGTCCCAGACGTCCCAGATGTCCCATATGTCCCTTACGTCCAAGACGTCCCAGATGTCCTAGATGTCCCATATGTCCCTAACGTCCCAGACGTCCTAGATGTATTATATGTCCTTAACGTCCCAGACGTCCCAGACGTTCCAAATGTCCCTAATGTTTTAGGCGTCCCAGACGTCCCAGATGTCCCATATGTCCCTAACGTCCAAAACGTTGCAGATGTTTTATATGTCCCTAACGTCCAAGACGTCCCAAACGTCCTAGATGTCCCATATGTCGTTAACGTCCCAGACGTCCTAGATGTCTTATATGTCGATAACGTCCCAGACGTCCCAGACGTTCCAGATGTCCCATATGTCCCTAATGTTTTAGTCGTCTCAGACGTCCCAGATGTCTCATATGTCCCTAACGTCCAAGACGTCCCAGATGTCCTAGATGTCCCATATGTCCCTAACGTCCCAGACGTCCTAGATGTCTTGTATGTCCCTAACGTCCCACACGTCCCAGACGTTCCAGATGTCCCATATGTCCCTAATGTTTTAGGCGTCCCAGACGTCCCAGATGTCCCATATGTCCCTAACGTCCAAGACGTCCCAGATGTCCTAGATGTGCCATATGTCCCTAACGTCCCAGACGTCCTAGATGTCTTATATGTCCCTAACGTCCCAGACGTCCCAGACGTTCCAGATGTCCCATATGTCCCTAATGTTTTAGGCGTCCCAGACGTCCCAGATGTCCCATATGTCCCTAACATCCAAGACGTTCCAGATGTCCTAGATATCCCATATGTCCCTAACGTCCCAGACGTCCTAGATGTCTTATATGTCCCTAACGTCCCAGACGTCCCAGACGTTCCAGATGTCCCATATGTCCCTAATGTTTCAAGCGTCCCAGATGTCCCATATGTCCCATATGTCCCTAATGTCCCAGGCGTCCTAAATGTCCCATATGTCCTTAACGTCCCAGACGTCCCAGACGTCCTAGCCGCCCCATATGTCCTTAACGTTCGAGACGTCCCAGATGTCCCATATGTCCCGTATGTCCCTAATGTGTCAGGCGTCCTAGATGTTCCATATGTCCCTAACGTCCCAGACGTTCCAGATGTCCCATATGTCCCTTATGTCCCTAATGTTCCAGGCGTCTTGGATGTTCCATATGTCCCTAACGTCCCAGACGTCCTAAATGTCCCATATGTCGCTAACGTCCCTGACGTCACAGCTGTCCCGTATGTCCCTAACGTCCCAGACGTCCCAGACGTCGTAGATGACCCATATGGTCCTAACGTCCCCAACGTCCTAGATGTCCCATATGTCCATAACGTCCCAGACTTCCCAGACGTCCTAGATGTCCCATATGTCCTTAACGTCCCAGACGTCCCAGATGTCCCATATGTCCCTAACGTTTCAGACGTCCTAAATGTCCCATATGTCCGTATCGTCCCAGACGTCCCAGCTGTCCCGTATGTCCCTAACGTCCCAGATGTCCCAGACGTCCTAAATGTCCCTAACGTCCCAGACGTCCTAAATGTCCCATATGTCCCTATCGTCCCAGACGTCCCAGCTATCCCGTATGTCCCTAACGTCCCAGACGTCCCAGATGTCTCATATGTCCCATATGTCCTTAATGTCCCAGGCGTCCTAAATGTCCCATATGTTCTTAACTTCCCAGACGTAGCAGACGTCCTAGATGTCCTATATGTCCCTAACATTCCAGACGTCCCAGACGTCTCAGATGTCTCATATGTCCCATATGGCCTTAATGTCCCAGGCGTCCTAAATGTCCCATATGTTCTTAACTTCCCAGACGTAGCAGACGTCCCAGATGTCCCGTATGTCCCTAACCTCCCAGACGTCCCAGATGTCCCATATGTCCCATATGTCCCTAATGTCTCAGGCGTCCTAGATGTCCCATATGTCCCTAACGTCCCAGACGTCCTAGATGTCCTATATGTCCCTAACGGCCCAGACGTCCTAGATGTCCCATATGTCTCATATGTCTTTAATGTCCCAGGCGTTCTAATTGTCCCATACGTCCTTACCGTCTCAGACGTCTCAGACGTCCTAGATGTCCCATATGTCTTAACGTCCCAGACGTCCCAGATGTCCCATATGTCCCATATGTCCCTAATGTCCCAGGGGTCCTAAATGTCCCATATGTCTTTAACGTCCCAAACGTCTCAGGCGTTTTAGATGTCCCATATGTCCTTAACGTCCCAGACGTCCCAGATTTCTCATATGTCCCTAACGTCTCAGACGTTCCAGATGTCCCATATGTCTCATATGTCCGTAATGTCCCAGGCGTCGCAGATGTCCCATATGTTCTTAACGTCCAAGACGTCCCAGACGTATTAGATGTCCTACATGTCCCTAACGTCCCAGACGTCCCAGATGTCCCATATGTCCCATATGCCCCTAATGTCCCAGACGTCCTAGATGTCCCATATGTCCTTAAGGTCCCAGACGTCCCAGATGTCCCATATGCCCCATATGTCTTTAATGTCCCAGGCGTCCTAAATGTCCCATATGTCCTTAACGTCCCAGACGTTCCAGACGTCCTAGATGTGACATATGTCCTTAATGTCCCAGACGTTCCAGATGTCCCATATGTCCCATAAGTTCCTAATGTCCCAAGGGTCCTAAATGTCCCATATGTCCTTAACGTCCCAGACGTCACAGGCGTCCTAGATGTCCCATATGTCCTTAACGTCCCAGACGTCCCAGATGTCCCATATGTCCCTAACGTTTCAGACGTCCTAAATGTCCCATATGTCCTTATCGTCCCAGACGTCCTAAATGTCCCATATGTCCCTCTCGTCCCAGACGTCCCAGCTATCCCGTATGTCCCTAACGTCCCAGACGTCCCAGATGTCTCATATGTCCCATATGTCCTTAATGTCCCAGGCGTCCTAAATGTCCCATATGTTTTTAACTTCCCAGACGTAGCAGACGTCCTAGATGTCCTATATGTCCCTAACGTCCCAGACGTCCCAGACGTCTCAGATGTCCCATATGTCCCATATGTCCCTAATGTCCCAGGCGTCCTAGATGTCCCATATGTCCCTAACGTCCCAGACGTCCTAGATGTCCTATATGTCCCTAACGGCCCAGACGTCCTAGATGTCCCATATGTCTCATATGTCTTTAATGTCCCAGGCGTTCTAATTGTCCCATACGTTCTTAACGTCCCAGACGTCTCAGACGTCCTAGATGTCCCATATGTCTTAACGTCCCAGACGTCCCAGATGTCCCATGTGTCCCATATGTCCCTAATGTCCCAGGGGTCCAAAATGTCCCATATTTCTTTAACGTCCCAAACGTCCCAGGCGTTTTAGATGTCCCATATGTCCTTAACGTCCCAGACGTACCAGATTTCTCATATGTCCCTAACGTCCCAGAAGTCCCAGATGTCCCATATGTCTCATATGTCCGTAATGTCCCAGGCGTCCCAGGTGTCCCATATGTTCTTAACGTCCAAGACGTCCCAGACGTATTAGATGTCCTACATGTCCCTAACGTCCCAGACGTCCCAGACGTCCCAGATGTCCCATATGTCCCATATGCCCCTAATGTCCCAGACGTCCTAGATGTCCCATATGTCCTTAAGGTCCCAGACGTCCCAGATGTCCCATATGCCCCATATGTCTTTAATGTCCCAGGCGTCCTAAATGTCCCATATGTCCTTAACGTCCCAGACGTTTCAGACGTCCTAGATGTGACATATGTCCTTAATGTCCCAGACGTTCCAGATGTCCCATATGTCCCATAAGTTTTTAATGTCCCAAGGGTAGTAAATGTCCCATATGTCCTTAACGTCCCAGACGTCCCAGGCGTCCTAGATGTCCCATATGTCCTTAACGTCCCAGACGTCCCAGATGTCCCATATGTCTCATATATCCCTAATGTCCCAGGCGTCTCAGATGTTCCATATGTCCCATATGTCCCTAATGTCCAAGGCGTCCTAAATGTCCCATATGTCCTTAACGTCCCAAACGTCCCAGACGTATTAGATGTCCCATATGTCCTTAACGTCTCAGACGTCCCAGATGTCCCATATGTCCGTAACGTCCCAGATGTCCCAAATGTGCCATATGTCCTATATGTCCTTAATGTCCCAAGCGTCCTAGACGTTCCATATGTCCCTTACGTCCCAGACGTCATAAATATCCCATATGTCACTAACGTCCTAGACGTCCCAGCTGTCCCGTGTGACCCTAACGTCCCAGACGTCCCAGACGTCCCATATGTCCCATATGTCCCTAATGTCCCAGGCGTCCCAGATGTCCCATATGTCCCATATGTCCCTAATGTCCCAGGCGTCCTAAATGTTCCATATGTCCTTAACGTCCCAGACCTCCCAAACGTCCTAGATGTCCCATATGTCCCATATGTCCCTAACGTCCCAGACGTCCCAGATGTCCCATATGTCCCATATGTCCCTAATGTCCCAGGCGTCCTAGATGTTCCATATGTCCCTAACGTCCAAAACGTCCTAGACGTCCCATATGTCCTTAACGTGCCAAACGTCCCAGATGTCCCATGTGTCCCTAACGTCCCAGACGTCCCAGATGTTCCATATGTCCCATATGTCCCTAATGTCCCAGGCGTCCTAGATGTTCCATATGTCCCTAACGTCCAAGACGTCCTAGATGTCCTATATGTCCTTAACGTCCAAGACGTCCCAGATGTCCAATATGTCCCTAACGTCCCAGACGTCCCAGACGTCCCAGATGTTTCATATGTCCCTAACGTCCCAGACGTCCCAGACGTCCCAGATGTTCCATATATCCCTAACGTCCCAGACGTCCCAGATGTCCCATATGTCCCATATGTCCCTAATGTCCCAGGCGTCCTAGATGTTCCATATGTCCCTAACGTCCAAGACGTCCTAGATGTCCTATATGTCCTTAACGTCCCAGACGTCCCAGATGTCCAATATGTCCCTAACGTCCCAGACGTCCCAGACGTCCCAGATGTTTCATATGTCCCTAACGTCCCAGACGTCCCAGATGTCCCATATGTCCCATATGTCCCTAATGTCCCAGGCGTCCTAGATGTTCCATATGTCCCTAACGTCCAAGACGTCCTAGATGTCCCATATGTTTTTAACGTGCCAAACGTCCCAGATGTCCCATGTGTCCCTAACGTCCCAGACGTTCCGGATGTCCCATATGTCCCATATGTCCCTAATGTCCCAGGCGTCCCAGATGTCCCATATGTTCCATATGTCCCAAATGTCCCAGGCGTTTTAAATGTCCCATATGTCCTTAACGTCCCAGGCGTCCCAGACGTCCTAGATGTCCCATATGTCCTTAACGTCCCAGACGTCCCAGATGTCCCTAATGTCCCAGGCGTCCTAGATGTTTTATATGTCCCTAACGTCCAAGACGTCCTAGATGTCCTATATGTCCGTAACGTCCCAGACGTCCCAGATGTCCCATATGTCCCTAACGTCCCAGAAGTCCCAGACGTCCCAGATGTCCCATATGTCCCTAACGTCCAAGACGTCCCAGATGTCCTAGATGTGCCATATGTCCCTAACGTCCCAGACGTCCTAGATGTCTTATATGTCCCTAACGTCCCAGACGTCCCAGACGTTCCAGATGTCCCATATGTCCCTAATGTTTTAGGCGTCCCAGACGTCCCAGATGTCCCATATGTCCCTAACATCCAAGACGTCCCAGATGTCCTAGATATCCCATATGTCCCTAACGTCCCAGACGTCCTAGATGTCTTATATGTCCCTAACGTCCCAGACGTCCCAGACGTTCCAGATGTCCCATATGTCCCTAATGTTTCAAGCGTCCCAGATGTCCCATATGTCCCATATGTCCCTAATGTCCCAGGCGTCCTAAATGTCCCATATGTCTTTAACGTCCCAGACGTCCCAGACGTCCTAGCCGCCCCATATGTCCTTAACGTTCGAGACGTCCCAGATGTCCCATATGTCCCGTATGTCCCTAATGTGTCAGGCGTCCTAGATGTTCCATATATCCCTAACGTCCCAGACGTTCCAGATGTCCCATATGTCCCTTATGTCCCTAATGTTCCAGGCGTCTTGGATGTTCCATATGTCCCTAACGTCCCAGACGTCCTAAATGTCCCATATGTCCCTAACGTCCCTGACGTCACAGCTGTCCCGTATGTCCCTAGCGTCCCAGACGTCCCAGACGTCGTAGATGACCCATATGGTCCTAACGTCCCCAACGTCCTAGATGTCCCATATGTCTATAACGTCCCAGACTTCCCAGACGTCCTAGATGTCCCATATGTCCTTAACGTCCCAGACGTCCCAGATGTCCCATATGTCCCTAACGTTTCAGACGTCCTAAATGTCCCATATGTCCGTATCGTCCCAGACGTCCCAGCTGTCCCGTATGTCCCTAACGTCCCAGATGTCCCAGACGTCCTAAATGTCCCTAACGTCCCAGACGTCCTAAATGTCCCATATGTCCCTATCGTCCCAGACGTCCCAGCTATCCCGTATGTCCCTAACGTCCCAGACGTCCCAGATGTCTCATATGTCCCATATGTCCTTAATGTCCCAGGCGTCCTAAATGTCCCATATGTTCTTAACTTCCCAGACGTAGCAGACGTCCTAGATGTCCTACATGTCCCTAACATTCCAGACGTCCCAGACGTCTCAGATGTCTCATATGTCCCATATGGCCTTAATGTCCCAGGCGTCCTAAATGTCCCATATGTTCTTAACTTCCCAGACGTAACAGACGTCCCAGATGTCCCGTATGTCCCTAACCTCCCAGACGTCCCAGATGTCCCATATGTCCCATATGTCCCTAATGTCTCAGGCGTCCTAGATGTCCCATATGTCCCTAACGTCCCAGACGTCCTAGATGTCCTATATGTCCCTAACGGCCCAGACGTCCTAGATGTCCCATATGTTGTAATGGTAGCCCTCTCATAGAGCTTATTTACAATCTTACACCTCGGATAGCTCAAAATAAGTCGGAGAATTATTTGGTTCCTTCAGATATGTATCACAGCGTAGCATAAATATCAACAACAAACTTTTAAAATGTTTATTCTACTGATCTATGTTTATTACAAATAACTGAGTTGTATATTATTGGCAAATAAACAATCTTCTGGAATAACGGACGCTGTATCCCTGGCCTGGTCAGCAACCAGTTATACGCCGCTGGAAAGACGCACGGCCTAACTTCCAGGGTTGTAGGTTTGAATTTTGAACACGTTCGGGGCCGCCTTGTGCCTTCGGAGATCGTCTCGAGTAGGTCCGTGTTTACTGTCAGCTGCTGTCAAGCGCCTCGTGGTGTTTACGTTTTTACTGAGAAAACAGAAGCCAAATTAATACAAATAATGGATTTTCTCACCTACACGGGCAGGTACGATTATTGCCTGAACCTCGGTGCAAATTTCCACAGAGATCCGCGGCGGACCCCGGGAGTTACAAGTTCTTACTGTGCCAGATTTCTTTTCCGGCCTTCGGCTCTCTGAAAACGGTTCCCCAGGTAGTGCGGATGCCTACAGCGCCGTGGAAGACTTTGAGGTAGGTAACTGGTTCTGTATTCAAAGTGATTAATAGCAAGCCACGTAATCGCCTGTATTATTAGCTGGAATTTGGGCTGATAGCCGGGGAATCGAATTACAATGTTCTCGAACTAAAACTCTGGCCTAGTGACAGCTATTGACGAGGAATATTAGAGCTTCCTCTTAGGGCTGGTTAAATAGTAGTCTGGGCGGTCGGGTAGAGGACTTCGTGGAAGTGTTCCTCTCGATCGGATTCGGGAAATATTAACAATTGATCTTAGTGAAAAGGGCGCAAGATCCGCCGCCAACTCAACCAAAGTCTGGGATAATTAATTAATTAATTCAACTAGATTTCGGGTCTTAATTGTTAATAACTTTAACGACAAGGATGCGATGCCACCAAATCAGTTAAAGCTTGGGACACTTAGTAATGTTAATTATTAATAACTTTAGCGCTAAGGACGCAATGTATGTCTTGCCACCAAATCGACTAAAGCCTGGGATAATTAGTAATGTTAACTATTAATAACTTTAGCGCTAAGGACGCAATGTATATCTTGCCACCAAATCAACTAAAGCCTGGGATAATTAGTAATGTTAATTATTAATAACTTTAGCGCTAAGGATGCAAGGTATGTCTTGCCACCAAATCGACTAAAGCCAACAAGTCGGGAATCGGTTTTTCAGGAAAATAGTCTGGTTCCAGGAGAATCTGGATTTCTTGGCAGGAACAGGGATGCGGGCAGGTGGAACTGGGATCTGGAACTGGGATGGAAGTAGAGCTGGGGAAGTAGGTTCGGATCTCTGTGTCTCTCTGGGAAAATCTGCCTCGGAATCGGCTCCGCTGTTCGTTTTATGCGGCTTCGAGCGCTTCTAAAAGTGGGGAGAAACAGCGCGCGACGCACTTTTGTACTTACGTGACGTCGGTCACTGCGCTCTGCTTATCGCCTCGTGCATTGACATTAGGGAAATTACGATAACGTGAGGTCGGACAAGGATCAAATTTAAATATTATATTAATATTCGGAAATACAAATTTGATCTGCAGGCAAACGTTACAATGTCTCATATGTCTTTAATGTCCCAGGCGTTCTAATTGTCCCATACGTCCTTACCGTCTCAGACGTCTCAGACGTCCTAGATGTCCCATATGTCTTAACGTCCCAGACGTCCCAGATGTCCCATATGTCCCATATGTCCCTAATGTCCCATGGGTCCTAAATGTCCCATATGTCTTTAACGTCCCAAACGTCCCAGGCGTTTTAGATGTCCCATATGTCCTTAACGTCCCAGACGTCCCAGATTTCTCATATGTCCCTAACGTCTCAGACGTTCCAGATGTCCCATATGTCTCATATGTCCGTAATGTCCCAGGCGTCGCAGATGTCCCATATGTTCTTAACGTCCAAGACGTCCCAGACGTATTAGATGTCCTACATGTCCCTAACGTCCCAGACGTCCCAGACGTCCCAGATGTCCCATATGTCCCATATGCCCCTAATGTCCCAGACGTCCTAGATGTCCCATATGTCCTTAAGGTCCCAGACGTCCCAGATGTCCCATATGCCCCATATGTCTTTAATGTCCCAGGCGTCCTAAATGTCCCATATGTCCTTAACGTCCCAGACGTTCCAGACGTCCTAGATGTGACATATGTCCTTAATGTCCCAGACGTTCCAGATGTCCCATATGTCCCATAAGTTCCTAATGTCCCAAGGGTCCTAAATGTCCCATATGTCCTTAACGTCCCAGACGTCACAGGCGTCCTAGATGTCCCATATGTCCTTAACGTCCCAGACGTCCCAGATGTCCCATATGTCCCTAACGTTTCAGACGTCCTAAATGTCCCATATGTCCTTATCGTCCCAGACGTCCTAAATGTGCCATATGTCCCTCTCGTCCCAGACGTCCCAGCTATCCCGTATGTCCCTAACGTCCCAGACGTCCCAGATGTCTCATATGTCCCATATGTCCTTAATGTCCCAGGCGTCCTAAATGTCCCATATGTTTTTAACTTCCCAGACGTAGCAGACGTCCTAGATGTCCTATATGTCCCTAACGTCCCAGACGTCCCAGACGTCTCAGATGTCCCATATGTCCCATATGTCCCTAATGTCCCAGGCGTCCTAGATGTCCCATATGTCCCTAACGTCCCAGACGTCCTAGATGTCCTATATGTCCCTAACGGCCCAGACGTCCTAGATGTCCCATATGTCTCATATGTCTTTAATGTCCCAGGCGTTCTAATTGTCCCATACGTTCTTAACGTCCCAGACGTCTCAGACGTCCTAGATGTCCCATATGTCTTAACGTCCCAGACGTTCCAGATGTCCCATGTGTCCCATATGTCCCTAATGTCCCAGGGGTCCTAAATGTCCCATATTTCTTTAACGTCCCAAACGTCCCAGGCGTTTTAGATGTCCCATATGTCCTTAACGTCCCAGACGTCCCAGATTTCTCATATGTCCCTAACGTCTCAGACGTCCCAGATGTCCCATATGTCTCATATGTCCGTAATGTCCCAGGCGTCCCAGGTGTCCCATATGTTCTTAACGTCCAAGACGTCCCAGACGTATTAGATGTCCTACATGTCCCTAACGTCCCAGACGTCCCAGATGTCCCGTATGTCCCATATGCCCCTAATGTCCCAGACGTCCTAGATGTCCCATATGTCCTTAAGGTCCCAGACGTCCCAGATGTCCCATATGCCCCATATGTCTTTAATGTCCCAGGCGTCCTAAATGTCCCATATGTCCTTAACGTCCCAGACGTTTCAGACGTCCTAGATGTGACATATGTCCTTAATGTCCCAGACGTTCCAGATGTCCCATATGTCCCATAAGTTTTTAATGTCCCAAGGGTAGTAAATGTCCCATATGTCCTTAACGTCCCAGACGTCCCAGGCGTCCTAGATGTCCCATATGTCCTTAACGTCCCAGACGTCCCAGATGTCCCATATGTCTCATATATCCCTAATGTCCCAGGCGTCTCAGATGTCCCATATGTCCCATATGTCCCTAATGTCCAAGGCGTCCTAAATGTCCCATATGTCCTTAACGTCCCAAACGTCCCAGACGTATTAGATGTCCCATATGTCCTTAACGTCTCAGACGTCCCAGATGTCCCATATGTCCGTAACGTCCCAGATGTCCCAAATGTGCCATATGTCCTATATGTCCTTAATGTCCCAAGCGTCCTAGACGTTCCATATGTCCCTTACGTCCCAGACGTCATAAATATCCCATATGTCACTAACGTCCTAGACGTCCCAGCTGTCCCGTGTGACCCTAACGTCCCAGACGTCCCAGACGTCCCATATGTCCCATATGTCCCTAATGTCCCAGGCGTCCCAGATGTCCCATATGTCCCATATGTCCCTAATGTCCCAGGCGTCCTAAATGTTCCATATGTCCTTAACGTCCCAGACCTCCCAAACGTCCTAGATGTCCCATATGTCCCATATGTCCCTAACGTCCCAGACGTCCCAGATGTCCCATATGACCCATATGTCCCTAATGTCCCAGGCGTCCTAGATGTTCCATATGTCCCTAACGTCCAAGACGTCCTAGACGTCCCATATGTCCTTAACGTGCCAAACGTCCCAGATGTCCCATGTGTCCCTAACGTCCCAGACGTCCCAGATGTCCCATATGTCCCATATGTCCCTAATGTCCCAGGCGTCCTAGATGTTCCATATGTCCCTAACGTCCAAGACGTCCTAGATGTCCTATATGTCCTTAACGTCCCAGACGTCCCAGATGTCCAATATGTCCCTAACGTCCCAGACGTCCCAGACGTCCCAGATGTTTCATATGTCCCTAACGTCCCAGACGTCCCAGACGTCCCAGATGTTCCATATATCCCTAACGTCCCAGACGTCCCAGATGTCCCATATGTCCCATATGTCCCTAATGTCCCAGGCGTCCTAGATGTTCCATATGTCCCTAACGTCCAAGACGTCCTAGATGTCCTATATGTCCTTAACGTCCCAGACGTCCCAGATGTCCAATATGTCCCTAACGTCCCAGACGTCCCAGACGTCCCAGATGTTTCATATGTCCCTAACGTCCCAGACGTCACAGATGTCCCATATGTCCCATATGTCCCTAATGTCCCAGGCGTCCTAGATGTTCCATATGTCCCTAACGTCCAAGACGTCCTAGATGTCCCATATGTTTTTAACGTGCCAAACGTCCCAGATGTCCCATGTGTCCCTAACGTCCCAGACGTCCCGGATGTCCCATATGTCCCATATGTCCCTAATGTCCCAGGCGTCCCAGATGTCCCATATGTTCCATATGTCCCAAATGTCCCAGGCGTTTTAAATGTCCCATATGTCCTTAACGTCCCAGGCGTCCCAGACGTCCTAGATGTCCCATATGTCCTTAACGTCCCAGACGTCCCAGATGTCCCTAATGTCCCAGGCGTCCTAGATGTTTTATATGTCCCTAACGTCCAAGACGTCCTAGATGTCCTATATGTCCGTAACGTCCCAGACGTCCCAGATGTCCCATATGTCCCTAACGTCCCAGAAGTCCCAGACGTCCCAGATGTCCCATATGTCCCTAACGTCCCAGACGTCCCAGATGTCCCATATGTCCCATATGTCCCTTACATCCCAGACGTCCCAGACGTCCCAGATGTCCCATATGTCCCTATCGTCCCAGACGTCCCAGCTGTCTCGTATTTCCCCAACGTCCCAGACGTCCCAGACGTGCTAGATGTCCTATATGCCCTTAAGGTGCCAAACGTCCCAGATGTCCCATATGTTTCTAATGTCCCAGGCGTCCCAGATGTCCAATATGCCCCATATGTCCCTAATGTCCCAGGCGTCCTAAACGTCCCATATGTCCTTAACGTACCAGACGTCCCAGACGTCCTAGATGTCCCATATGTCCTTAACGTCCGAGACGTCCCAGGTGTGCCATATGTCCTTAACGTGCCAAACGTCCCAGATGTCCCATGTGTCCCTAACGTCCCAGACGTCCCGGATGTCCCATATGTCCCGTATGTCCCTAATGTCCCAGGCGTCCTAGATGTTCCATATGTCCCTAACGTCCAAGACGTCCTAGATGTCCCATATGTCTTTAACGTGCCAAACGTCCCAGATGTCCCACGTGTCCCTAACGTCCCAGACGTCCCGGATGTTCCATATGTCCCATATGTCCCTAATGTCCCAGGCGTCCCAGATGTCCCATATGTCCCATATGTCCCAAATGTCCCAGGCGTTTTAAATGTCCCATATGTCCTTAACGTCCCAGGCGTCCCAGACGTCCTAGATGTCCCATATGTCCTTAACGTCCCAGACGTCCCAGATGTCCATAATGTCCCAGGCGTCCTAGATGTTCCATATGTCCCTAACGTCCAAGACGTCCTAGATGTCCTATATGTCCTTAACGTCCCAGACGTCCTAGATGTCCCATATGTCCTTAACGTCCGAGACGTCCCAGATGTGCCATATGTCCTTAACGTGCCAAACGTCCCAGATGTCCCATGTGTCCCTAACGTCCCAGACGTCCCGGATGTCCCATATGTCCCATATGTCCCTAATGTCCCAGGGGTCCCAGATGTCTTATATGTCCCATATGTCCCAAAAGTAACAGGCGTCCTAAATGTCCCATATGTAGTTAACGTCCCAGACGTCCGAGATGTCCCATATGTCCCTAACGTCCCATACGTCCCAGATGTCCCATATGTCCTTAATGTCCCAGGCGTCCCAGATGTCCCATATGCCCCATATGTCCCTAATGTCCCAGGCCTCCTAAATGTCTCATATGTCCTTAACGTCCCAAACGTCCCAGACGTCTAACATGTCCCATAGGTCCTTAACGTCCCAGACGTCCCAGATGTCCCATATGTCCCTAACGTCCCAGACGTCCCAGCTGTCCCGTATGTCCTTAACGTCCAAGACGTCCCAGACGTCCTAGATGTCCCATATGTCCTTAACGTCCCAGACGTCCCAGACGTCCTAGATGTCCTATATGTTCTTAACGTCCCAGACGTCCCAGATGTCCCATATGTCCCTAACGTCCCAGACGTCCCAGCTGTCCCGTATGTCCTTAACGTCCCAGACGTCCCAGACGTCCTAGATGTCCTATATGTTCTTAACGTCCCAGACGTCCCAGATGTCCCATATGTCCCTAACGTCCCAGACGTCCCAAATGTCCCATATGTCCCATATGTCCCTAACGTCCCAGACGTACCAGACGTCCCAGATGTCCCATATGTCCCTATCGTCCCAGACGTCCCATCTGTCCCGTATTTCCCCAACGTAACAGACGTCCCAGATGTCCTAGATGTTCCATATGTCCCTAACGTCCCAGACGTGCTAGATGTCCTATATGTCCCTAACGTCCCAGACGTCCCAGACGTCCCAGATGTCCCATATGTTCCTAATGTCCCAAGCGTCCCAGATGTCCAATATGTCCCATATGTCCCTAACGTTTCAGACGTCCCAGTCGTCCCAGATGTCCCATATGTTCCTAATGTCCCAGGCGTCCCAGATGTCCAACATGTCCCATATGTCCCTAATGTCCAAGGCGTCCTAAACGTCCCATATGTCCTTAACGTCCAAGACGTCCTAGACGTCCTAGATGTTCCATATGTCCTTAACGTCCGAGACGTCCCAGATGTCCCATATGTCCCATATAACCCTAAAGTCCTAGACGTCCTAGGTGTCCCATATGTCCTTAACGTCCCAGACGTCCTACACGTCCTAGTTGTCCTATATATCCCTAACGTCCCAGACGTCCCAGACGTCCCAAATGTCCCATATGTTCCTAATGTCCCAGACGTCCTAGATGTCCCATATCTCCTTAACGTCCCAGGCGTCCTAAATGTCGCACACGTCCTTAACGTCCCAGACGTCCCAGACGTCGTAGATGTCCCATATGTCCTTAACGTCCAAGACGTCCCAGATGTTCCATATGTTCCTAACGTCTCAGACGTCCCAGATGTCCCAGATGTCCCATATGTCCCTAACGTCCCAAACGTCCCAGATGTCCCGTATGTCCTTTATGTCCCTAATGTCCCAGGCGTCCTAGATGTTCCATATGTCCCTAACGGCCCAGACGTCATAAATGTCCCATATGTCCCTAACGTCTCAGACGTCTCAGCTATCCCGTATGTACCTAACGTCCCAGACGTCCCAGACGTCCTAGATGTCCCATATGTCCCTAACGTCCCGGACGTCCTAAATGTCCTATATGTCTCTAACGTCACAGACGTCCCAGACGACCCAGATGTCCCATATGTAACATATGTCCCTAATGTCCCAAACGTGCCAGATGTCCCATATGTCCCATATGTTCCTAATGTCCCAGGCGTCCTAAATGTCCCATATGTCCTTAACGTCCCAGACGTCTCATACGTCCTAGATGTTCCATATGTCCTTAACGTCCCAGACGTCCCAGATGTCCCATATGTCCCTAACGTCCCAAACGTCCCAGACGTCCCAGATGTCCCATATGTCCCTAACGTCTCAAACGTCCCAGATGTCCCAGATGTTCCATATGCCCCTAACGTCGCAGACGTCCCAGATGTCCCATATGTCCCATATTACCCTAATGTCCCAGGCGTCCCAGATGTCCCATTTGTCTCATATGTCCCTAAAGTTCCAGGCGTCCTAGATGTTCCATATGTCTCTAACGTCCTAGATGTCGCATATGTCCTTAACGTCCCAGACGTCTCAAATGTCCCATATGTCCCTAACGTCCTAGACGTCCCAGATGTCCCATATGTCCCATATGTCCCTAATGTCTCAGGCGTCCCAGATGTCCCATATGTCCCATATGTCCCTAATGTCCCAGGCGTCTTAAATTTCCCATATGTTCTTAACGTGCCAAACGTCCCAGATGTCCCATGTGTCCCTAACGTCCCAGACGTCCCGGATGTCCCATATGTCCCATATGTCCCTAATGTCCCAGGCGTCCCAGATGTCCCATATGTCCCATATGTTCCAAATGTCCCTGGCGTCCTAAATGTCCCATATGTCCTTAACGTCCCAAGCGTCCCAGACGTCCTAGATGTCCCATATGTCCTTAACGTCCCAGACGTCCGAGATGTCCCATATGCCCCTAACATCCCAGACGTCCCAGATGTCCCATATGTCCCATATGTCCTTAATGTCCCAAGCGTCCCAGATGTTCCATATGCCCCATATGTCCCTAATGTCCCAGGCCTCCTAAATGTCTCATATGTCCTAACGTCCCAAACGTCCCAGACGTCCTATATGTCCCATATGTCCTTAACGTCCCAGACGTCCCAGATGTCCCATATCTCCCTAACGTCCCAGACGTCCCAGCTGTCCCTTATGTCCCTAACGTCCCAGACGTCCCAGCTGTCCCGTATGTCCCTAACATCCCAGACGTCCCAGACGTCCTAGATGTCCCATATGTCCTTAACGTCCCAGACGTCCTAGATGTCCTATATGTCCTTAACGTCCCAGACGTCCCAGATGTCCCATATGTCCCTAACGTCCCAGACGTCCCAGATGTCCCATATGTCCCATATGTCCCATATGTCCCTAACGCCCCAGACGTCCCAGACGTCCCAGATTTCCCATATGTCCCTATCGTCCCAGACGTCCCAGCTGTCCCGTATTTCCCCAACGTCCCAGACGTCCCAGACGTGCGAGATGTCCTATATGTCCCTAACGTCCCAGACGTCCCAGACGTCCCAGATGTCCCATATGTTCCTAATGTCCCAGGCGTCCCAGATGTCCAATATGTCCCATATGTCCCTAATGTGCCAGGCGTCCTAAACGTCCCATATGTCATTAACGTCCCAGACGTCCCAGACGTCCTAGATGTCCCATATGTCCTTAACGTTCGAGACGTCCCTGATGTGCCATATGTCCTTAACGTGCCAAACGTCCCAGATGTCCCATATATCCCTAACGTCCCAGACGTCCCGGATGTCCCATATGTCCCATATGTCCCTAATGTCCCAGGCGTCCCAGATGTCCCATATGTCCCATATGTTTCAAAAGTCCCAGGCGTCCTAAATGTCCCATATGTCCTTAACGTCCCAAACGTCCCAGACGTCTTAGATGTCCCATATGTCCTTAACGTCCCAGACGTCCGAGATGTCCCATATGTCCCTAACGTCCCAGACGTCCCAGATGCCCCATATGTCCTATATGTCCTTAATGTCCCAGGCGTCCCAGATGTCCTATATGCCCCATATGTCCCTAATGTCCCAGGCCTCCTAAATGTCTCATATGTCCTTAACGTCCCAAACGTCCCAGACGTCCTACATGTCCCATATGTCCTTAACGTCCCAGACGTCCCAGATGTCCCATATGTCCCTAACGTCCCAGACGTCCCAGTTGTCCCGTATGTCCCTAAAGTCCCAGACGTCCTAGACGTCCTAGATGTCGCATATGTCCTTAATGTCTCAGACGTCCCAGACGTCCTAGATGTCTTATATGTCCTTAACGTCCCAGACGTCCCATATGTCCCATATGTCCCTAACGTCCCAGACGTTCCAGATGTCCCATATGTCCCATATGTCCCTAACGTCCCAGACGTCCCAGATGTCCCTAATGTCCCAGGCGTCCTAGTTGTTCCATATGTCCCTAACGTCCAAAACGTCCTAGATGTCCCATATGTCCTTAACGTGCCAAACGTCCCAGATGTCCCATGTGTCCCTAACGTCCCAGACGTCCCGGATGTCCCATATGTCCCTAACGTCCCAGACGTCCCAGATGTTCCATATGTCCCTAACGTCCCAGACGTCCCAGATGTCCCATATGTCCCATATGTCCTTAATGTGCCAAGCGTCCCAGATGTTCCATATGCCTCATATGTCCCTAATGTCCCAGGCCTCCTAAATGTCTCATATGTCCTAACGTCCCAAACGTCCCAGACGTCCTATGTGTCCCATATGTCCTTAACGTCCCAGACGTCCCAGATGTCCCATATGTCCCTAACGTCCCAGACGTCCCAGATGTCCCAGATGTCCCATATGTCCCATATGTCCCTAATGTCCCAGGCGTCCCAGATGTCCCATGTGTCCAATATGTCCCTAATGTCGCAGGCGTGATAAATGTCTCATATCTAATTAACGTCCCAGACGTCCGAGGCGTCCTAGATGTCCCATATGTCCTTAACGTCCCAGACGTCCCAGATGTCCCATATGTCCTTAGCATCCCAGACGTCCCAGATGTCCCATATGTCCCATATGTCCCTAACGTCCCAGACGTCCTAAATGTCCCATATGTCCCTAACGTCCCAGGCGTCCCAGATGTCCCATATGTCCCATATGTCCCTAATGTCAAAGGCTTCCTAAATGTTCCATATGTCCTTAACGTCCCAGACGTCCCAGACGTCCTAGATGTCCCATATGTCCTTAACGTCCCAGACGTCTCAGATGTCCCATATGTCCCTAACATCTCGAACGTCCCAGATGTTCCATACGTCCCATATGTCCCTAACATCTCAAACGTCCCAGACGTCCCAGATGTCCCATAAGTCCCATATGTCCCTAACGTCCCAGACGTCCTAAAAGTCCCATATATCCCTAACGTCCCAGGCGTCCCAAATGTCCCATATGTCCCATATGTCCCTAATGTCAAAGGCTTCCTAAATGTTCCATATGTCCTTAACGTCCCAGACGTCCTAGATGTCCAATATGTCCTTAACGTCCCAGACGTCCCAGATGACCCATATGTCCCTAACGTCCCAGACGTCCCAGATGTCCCAAATGTCTTATATGTCCCTAATGTCCCAGGCGTATCAGATGTCTCATTTGTCCCATATGTCCCTAATATCCCAGGCGACCTAAATGTCCCATATGTCCTTAACGTCCCAGACGTCCCAGATGTCTAATATGTCCCTAACGTTCCAGACGTCCCAGAAATCCCATATGTCCCATATGTCCCTAATGTCCCAGGCGTCCTAGATATTCCATATGTCCCTAACGTCCCAGACGTCCCAGATGTCCCATATGTCCTTAACGTCCCAGACGTCCCAGATGTCTTATATGTCCCATATGTCCCTAATGTCCTAGGCGTCCCAGATGTCCCATATGTCCAATATGTCCCTAATGTCGCAGGCGTCCTAAATGTCCTATATCTCCTTTACGTCCCAGACGTCCCAGACGTCCTAGATGTCCCAAATGTCCCTAACGTCCCAGACGTCCCAGATGTCTTATATGTCCCATATGTCCCTAATGTCCCAGGCGTCCCAGATGTCCCATATGTCCACTATGTCCCTAATGTCGCAGGCGTCCTAAATGTCCTATATCTCCTTTACGTCCCAGACATCCCAGACGTCCTAGATGTCCCATATGTCCTTAACGTCCCAGACGTCCCAGACGTCCTAAATGTCCCATATGTCCTTAACGTCCCAGACGTTCCAGACGTCCTAGATGTCCCATATGTCCTTAACGTCCCAGACGTCTCAGATGTCCCATATGTCCCTAACGTCCCAGATGTCCTAGATGTCCCATATGTCCTATTTGTCCCTAATGTCCCAGGCGTCCCAGATAGCCCATATGCCCATATGTCCCTAATGTCTCAGGCGTCCTAAATGTTTTTAACGTCCCAGACGTCCCTGACCTCCTAGATGTCCCATATGTCCTTAACGTCCCAGACGTCCCAGATGTCCCATATGTCCCTAGCATCCCAGACGTCCCAGATGTCCCATATGTCCCATATGTCCCTAATGTCCCAGGCGTCCTAGATGTTCCATTTGTCCCTAACGTCCCAGACGTCCTAAATGTCCCATATGTCCCTAACGTCCCTAACGTTCTAGACGTCCCAGATGTCCCATATGTTCCATTTGTCCTTAATGTCCCAGGCGTCCCAGATGTCCCATATGTCCCATATGTCCCTAATGTCCCAGGCGTCCTAAATGCTCCATATGTCCTTACCGTCCCAGACGTCCCAGACGTCCTAGATGTCCCATATGTCCTTAACGTCCTAGACGTCCCACATGTCCCATAAGTCCCTAACATCCCAGACGTCCCAGATGTCCCATATGTCTCATATGTCCCTAATTTCCCAAGCATCCTAGATGTTCCATATGTTCCTAACGTCCCAGATGTCCCAGACGTCCTAGATGTCCCATATGTCCATAACGTCCCAGAATTCCTAGAAGTCCTATATGTCCCTGACGTCCCAGACGTCCCAGACGTCCCAGATGTCCCATTTGTCCTATATACCCCTAATGTCCCAGGCGTCCCAGATGTCCCATATGTCCCATATGTCCCTAATATCCCAGGCGTCCTAAATGTCCCATATGTCCATTACGTCCCAGACGTCCCAGACGCCCTAGATGTCCCATATGCCCTTAACGTCCCAGACGTCCCAAATGTCATATACGTTCCATATGTCCCTAATGTCCCAGGCGTCACAGATGTCCCATATGCCCCATATGTCCCTAGCATCCCAGACGTCCCAGATGTCCCATATGTCCCATATGTCCCTAATGTCCCAGGCGTCCTAGATGTTCCATTTGTCCCTAACGTCCCAGACGTCCTAAATGTCCCATATGTCCCTAACGTCCCTAACGTTCTAGACGTCCCAGATGTCCCATATGTTCCATTTGTCCCTAATGTCCCAGGCGTCCCAGATGTCCCATATGTCCCATATGTCCCTAATGTCCCAGGCGTCCTAAATGCTCCATATGTCCTTACCGTCCCAGACGTCCCAGACTTCCTAGATGTCCCATATGTCCTTAACGTCCTAGACGTCCCACATGTCCCATAAGTCCCTAACATCCCAGACGTCCCAGATGTCCCATATGTCTCATATGTCCCTAATTTCCCAGGCATCCTAGATGTTCCATATGTTCCTAACGTCCCAGATGTCCCAGACGTCCTAGATGTCCCATATGTCCCTAACGTCCCAGAATTCCTAGAAGTCCTATATGTCCCTGACGTCCCAGACGTCCCAGACGTCCCAGATGTCCCATTTGTCCTATATACCCCTAATGTCCCAGGCGTCCCAGATGTCCCATATGTCCCATATGTCCCTAATATCCCAGGCGTCCTAAATGTCCCATATGTCCATTACGTCCCAGACGTCCCAGACGCCCTAGATGTCCCATATGCCCTTAACGTCCCAGACGTCCCTGACGTCCCAAATGTCCTATACGTTCCATATGTCCCTAATGTCCCAGGCGTCACAGATGTCCCATATGCCCCATATGTCCCTAACGTCCCAGACGTCCAAGATGTCCTAGATGTCCCATATGTCCCTATCGTCACAGACGTCCTAAATGTCCCATATGTCTTTAACATCCTAGTCGTCTCAGATGTCCCGTATGTCCCTAACGTCCCAGACGTCCCAGATGTCCTATATGTCCCATTTGTCCCTAATGTCCCAGGCATCCCAGATGTCCCATATGTCCCAAATGTCCCTAATGTTCCAGGCGTCCTAAATGTCCCATATGTCCTTAACGTCCCAGACGTCCCAGACGTCCTAGATGTCCCATATGTCCTTAACGTCCCAGACGGTCTAGATGTCCCATATGTCCCTAACATCCCAGACGTCCCAGATGTCCCATATGTCCCTAACGTCCCAGATGTCTCAGATGTCCCATATGTTCCTAACGTCCCAGACGTCCTAGATGTCCCATATGTCCTTAACGTCCCAGACGTCCCAGATAACCCATATGTCCCTAACGTCCCAGACGTCCCAGATGTCCCAAATGTCTTATATGTCCCTAATGTCCCAGGCGTATCAGATGTCCCATTTGTCCCATATGTCCCTAATATCCCAGGCGTCCTAAATGTCCCATATGTCCTTAACGTCCCAGACGTCCCAAATGTCTAATATGTCCCTAACGTCCCAGACGTCCCAGATGTTCCATACGTCCCTAACGTCCTAGACGTCGTATATGTCCCATATGTCCTTAACGTCCCAGACGTCCCAGATGTCCCATATGTCCTTAACGTCCCAGACGTCCCAGATGTCCCATATGTTCCATTTGTCCCTAATGTCCCAGGCGTCCCAGATGTCCCATATAACCATATGTCCCTAATGTCCAAGGCGTCCTAAATGTCCCATATGTCCTTAACGTCCCAGACGTCCCAGACGTCCTATGTGTCCCATATGTCCTTAACGTCCCACACGTCCCAGATGTCCCATATGTCCCTAACGTCCCAGACGTCCCAGATGTCCCAGATGTCCCATATGTCCCATATGTCCCTAATGTCCCAGGCGTCCCAGATGTCCCATGTGTCCAATATGTCCCTAATGTCGCAGGCGTGATAAATGTCTCATATCTAATTAACGTCCCAGACGTCCGAGGCGTCCTAGATGTCCCATATGTCCTTAACGTCCCAGACGTCCCAGATGTCCCATATGTCCTTAGCATCCCAGACGTCCCAGATGTCCCATATGTCCCATATGTCCCTAACGTCCCAGACGTCCTAAATGTCCCATATATCCCTAACGTCCCAGGCGTCCCAGATGTCCCATATGTCCCATATGTCCCTAATGTCAAAGGCTTCCTAAATGTTCCATATGTCCTTAACGTCCCAGACGTCCCAGACGTCCTAGATGTCCCATATGTCCTTAACGTCCCAGACGTCTCAGATGTCCCATATGTCCCTAACATCTCGAACGTCCCAGATGTTCCATACGTCCCATATGTCCCTAACATCTCAAACGTCCCAGACGTCCCAGATGTCCCATAAGTCCCATATGTCCCTAACGTCCCAGACGTCCTAAAAGTCCCATATATCCCTAACGTCCCAGGCGTCCCAAATGTCCCATATGTCCCATATGTCCCTAATGTCAAAGGCTTCCTAAATGTTCCATATGTCCTTAACGTCCCAGACGTCCTAGATGTCCAATATGTCCTTAACGTCCCAGACGTCCCAGATGACCCATATGTCCCTAACGTCCCAGACGTCCCAGATGTCCCAAATGTCTTATATGTCCCTAATGTCCCAGGCGTATCAGATGTCTCATTTGTCCCATATGTCCCTAATATCCCAGGCGACCTAAATGTCCCATATGTCCTTAACGTCCCAGACGTCCCAGATGTCTAATATGTCCCTAACGTTCCAGACGTCCCAGAAATCCCATATGTCCCATATGTCCCTAATGTCCCAGGCGTCCTAGATATTCCATATGTCCCTAACGTCCCAGACGTCCCAGATGTCCCATATGTCCTTAACGTCCCAGACGTCCCAGATGTCTTATATGTCCCATATGTCCCTAATGTCCCAGGCGTCCCAGATGTCCCATATGTCCAATATGTCCCTAATGTCGCAGGCGTCCTAAATGTCCTATATCTCCTTTACGTCCCAGACGTCCCAGACGTCCTAGATGTCCCAAATGTCCCTAACGTCCCAGACGTCCCAGATGTTTTATATGTCCCATATGTCCCTAATGTCCCAGGCGTCCCAGATGTCCCATATGTTCACTATGTCCCTAATGTCGCAGGCGTCCTAAATGTCCTATATCTCCTTTACGTCCCAGACATCCCAGACGTCCTAGATGTCCCATATGTCCTTAACGTCCCAGACGTCCCAGACGTCCTAAATGTCCCATATGTCCTTAACGTCCCAGACGTTCCAGACGTCCTAGATGTCCCATATGTCCTTAACGTCCCAGACGTCTCAGATGTCCCATATGTCCCTAACGTCCCAGATGTCCCAGATGTCCCATATGTCCTATTTGTCCCTAATGTCCCAGGCGTCCCAGATAGCCCATATGCCCATATGTCCCTAATGTCTCAGGCGTCCTAAATGTTTTTAACGTCCCAGACGTCCCTGACCTCCTAGATGTCCCATATGTCCTTAACGTCCCAGACGTCCCAGATGTCCCATATGTCCCTAGCATCCCAGACGTCCCAGATGTCCCATATGTCCCATATGTCCCTAATGTCCCAGGCGTCCTAGATGTTCCATTTGTCCCTAACGTCCCAGACGTCCTAAATGTCCCATATGTCCCTAACGTCCCTAACGTTCTAGACGTCCCAGATGTCCCATATGTTCCATTTGTCCCTAATGTCCCAGGCGTCCCAGCTGTCCCATATGTCCCATATGTCCCTAATGTCCCAGGCGTCCTAAATGCTCCATATGTCCTTACCGTCCCAGACGTCCCAGACGTCCTAGATGTCCCATATGTCCTTAACGTCCTAGACGTCCCACATGTCCCATAAGTCCCTAACATCCCAGACGTCCCAGATGTCCCATATGTCTCATATGTCCCTAATTTCCCAAGCATCCTAGATGTTCCATATGTTCCTAACGTCCCAGATGTCCCAGACGTCCTAGATGTCCCATATGTCCCTAACGTCCCAGAATTCCTAGAAGTCCTATATGTCCCTGACGTCCCAGACGTCCCAGACGTCCCAGATGTCCCATTTGTCCTATATACCCCTAATGTCCCAGGCGTCCCAGATGTCCCATATGTCCCATATGTCCCTAATATCCCAGGCGTCCTAAATGTCCCATATGTCCATTACGTCCCAGACGTCCCAGACGCCCTAGATGTCCCATATGCCCTTAACGTCCCAGACGTCCCAAATGTCCTATACGTTCCATATGTCCCTAATGTCCCAGGCGTCACAGATGTCCCATATGCCCCATATGTCCCTAACGTCCCAGACGTCCAAGATGTCCTAGATGTCCCATATGTCCCTATCGTCACAGACGTCCTAAATGTCCCATATGTCTTTAACATCCTAGTCGTCTCAGATGTCCCATATGTCCCTAACGTCCCAGACGTCCCAGATGTCCTATATGTCCCAAATGTCCCTAATGTTCCAGGCGTCCTAAATGTCCCATATGTCCTTAACGTCCCAGACGTCCCAGACGTCCTAGATGTCCCATATGTCCTTAACGTCCCAGACGGTCTAGATGTCCCATATGTCCCTAACATCCCAGACGTCCCAGATGTCCCATATGTCCCTAACGTCCCAGATGTCTCAGATGTCCCATATGTTCCTAACGTCCCAGACGTCCTAGATGTCCCATATGTCCTTAACGTCCCAGACGTCCCAGATAACCCATATGTCCCTAACGTCCCAGACGTCCCAGATGTCCCAAATGTCTTATATGTCCCTAATGTCCCAGGCGTATCAGATGTCCCATTTGTCCCATATGTCCCTAATATCCCAGGCGTCCTAAATGTCCCATATGTCCTTAACGTCCCAGACGTCTCAAATGTCTAATATGTCCCTAACGTCCCAGTCGTCCCAGATGTTCCATACGTCCCTAACGTCCTAGACGTCGTATATGTCCCATATGTCCTTAACGTCCCAGACGTCCCAGATGTCCCATATGTCCTTAACGGCCCAGACGTCCCAGATGTCCCATATGTTCCATTTGTCCCTAATGTCCCAGGCGTCCCAGATGTCCCATATAACCATATGTCCCTAATGTCCAAGGCGTCCTAAATGTCCCATATGTCCTTAACGTCCCAGACGTCCCAGGCGTCCTATGTGTCCCATATGTCCTTAACGTCCCAGACGTCCCAGATGTCCCATATGTCCCTAACGTCCCAGACGTCCCAGATGTCCCAGATGTCCCATATGTCCCATATGTCCCTAATGTCCCAGGCGTCCCAGATGTCCCATGTGTCCAATATGTCCCTAATGTCGCAGGCGTGATAAATGTCTCATATCTAATTAACGTCCCAGACGTCCGAGGCGTCCTAGATGTCCCATATGTCCTTAACGTCCCAGACGTCCCAGATGTCCCATATGTCCTTAGCATCCCAGATGTCCCAGATATCCCATATGTCCCATATGTCCCTAACGTCCCAGACGTCCTAAATGTCCCATATGTCCCTAACGTCCCAGGCGTCCCAGATGTCCCATATGTCCCATATGTCCCTAATGTCAAAGGCTTCCTAAATGTTCCATATGTCCTTAACGTCCCAGACGTCCCAGACGTCCTAGATGTCCCATATGTCGTTAACGTCCCAGACGTCTCAGATGTCCCATATGTCCCTAACATCTCGAACGTCCCAAATGTTCCATACGTCCCATATGTCCCTAACATCTCAAACGTCCCAGACGTCCCAGATGTCCCGTATGTCCCATATGTCCCTAACGTCCCAGACGTCCTAAAAGTCCCATATATCCCTAACGTCCCAGGCGTCCCAAATGTCCCATATGTCCCATATGTCCCTAATGTCAAAGGCTTCCTAAATGTTCCATATGTCCTTAACGTCCCAGACGTCCCAGACGTCCTAGATGTCCCATATGTCCTTAACGTCCCAGACGTCTCAGATGTCCCATATGTCCCTAACATCTCAAACGTCTCAGATGTTCCATATGTCCCATATGTCCCTAACGTCCCAGACGTCCTAGATGTCCAATATGTCCTTAACGTCCCAGACGTCCCAGATGTCCCAAATGTCTTATATGTCCCTAATGTCCCAGGCGTATCAGATGTCCCATTTGTCCCATATGTCCCTAATATCCCAGGCGTCCTAAATGTCCCATATGTCCTTAACGTCCCAGACGTCCCAAATGTCTAATATGTCCCTAACGTCCCAGACGTCCCAGATGTCCCAGATGTCCCATATGTCCCATATGTCCCTAATGTCCCAGGCGTCCCAGATGTCCCATGTGTCCAATATGTCCCTAATGTCGCAGGCGTGATAAATGTCTCATATCTAATTAACGTCCCAGACGTCCGAGGCGTCCTAGATGTCCCATATGTCCTTAACGTCCCAGACGTCCCAGATGTCTCATATGTCCTTAGCATCCCAGACGTCCCAGATGTCCCATATGTCCCATATGTCCCTAACGTCCCAGACGTCCCAGATGTCCCAGATGTCCCATATGTCCCATATGTCCCTAATGTCCCAGGCGTCCCAGATGTCCCATGTGTCCAATATGTCCCTAATGTCGCAGGCGTGATAAATGTCTCATATCTAATTAACGTCCCAGACGTCCGAGGCGTCCTAGATGTCCCATATGTCCTTAACGTCCCAGACGTCCCAGATGTCCCATATGTCCTTAGCATCCCAGACGTCCCAGATGTCCCATATGTCCCATATGTCCCTAACGTCCCAGACGTCCTAAATGTCCCATATGTCCCTAACGTCCCAGGCGTCCCAGATGTCCCATATGTCCCATATGTCCCTAATGTCAAAGGCTTCCTAAATGTTCCATATGTCCTTAACGTCCCAGACGTCCCAGACGTCCTAGATGTCCCATATGTCCTTAACGTCCCAGACGTCTCAGATGTCCCATATGTCCCTAACATCTCGAACGTCCCAGATGTTCCATACGTCCCATATGTCCCTAACATCTCAAACGTCCCAGACGTCCCAGATGTCCCATAAGTCCCATATGTCCCTAACGTCCCAGACGTCCTAAAAGTCCCATATATCCCTAACGTCCCAGGCGTCCCAAATGTCCCATATGTCCCATATGTCCCTAATGTCAAAGGCTTCCTAAATGTTCCATATGTCCTTAACGTCCCAGACGTCCTAGATGTCCAATATGTCCTTAACGTCCCAGACGTCCCAGATGACCCATATGTCCCTAACGTCCCAGACGTCCCAGATGTCCCAAATGTCTTATATGTCCCTAATGTCCCAGGCGTATCAGATGTCTCATTTGTCCCATATGTCCCTAATATCCCAGGCGACCTAAATGTCCCATATGTCCTTAACGTCCCAGACGTCCCAGATGTCTAATATGTCCCTAACGTTCCAGACGTCCCAGAAATCCCATATGTCCCATATGTCCCTAATGTCCCAGGCGTCCTAGATATTCCATATGTCCCTAACGTCCCAGACGTCCCAGATGTCCCATATGTCCTTAACGTCCCAGACGTCCCAGATGTCTTATATGTCCCATATGTCCCTAATGTCCCAGGCGTCCCAGATGTCCCATATGTCCAATATGTCCCTAATGTCGCAGGCGTCCTAAATGTCCTATATCTCCTTTACGTCCCAGACGTCCCAGACGTCCTAGATGTCCCAAATGTCCCTAACGCCCCAGACGTCCCGGAAGTTTTATATGTCCCATATGTCCCTAATGTCCCAGGCGTCCCAGATGTCCCATATGTCCACTATGTCCCTAATGTCGCAGGCGTCCTAAATGTCCTATATCTCCTTTACGTCCCAGACATCCCAGACGTCCTAGATGTCCCATATGTCCTTAACGTCCCAGACGTCCCAGACGTCCTAAATGTCCCATATGTCCTTAACGTCCCAGACGTTCCAGACGTCCTAGATGTCCCATATGTCCTTAACGTCCCAGACGTCTCAGATGTCCCATATGTCCCTAACGTCCCAGATGTCCCAGATGTCCCATATGTCCTATTTGTCCCTAATGTCCCAGGCGTCCCAGATAGCCCATATGCCCATATGTCCCTAATGTCTCAGGCGTCCTAAATGTTTTTAACGTCCCAGACGTCCCTGACCTCCTAGATGTCCCATATGTCCTTAACGTCCCAGACGTCCCAGATGTCCCATATGTCCCTAGCATCCCAGACGTCCCGGATGTCCCATATGTCCCATATGTCCCTAATGTCCCAGGCGTCCTAGATGTTCCATTTGTCCCTAACGTCCCAGACGTCCTAAATGTCCCATATGTCCCTAACGTCCCTAACGTTCTAGACGTCCCAGATGTCCCATATGTTCCATTTGTCCCTAATGTCCCAGGCGTCCCAGGTGTCCCATATGTCCCATATGTCCCTAATGTCCCAGGCGTCCTAAATGCTCCATATGTCCTTACCGTCCCAGACGTCCCAGACGTCCTAGATGTCCCATATGTCCTTAACGTCCTAGACGTCCCACATGTCCCATAAGTCCCTAACATCCCAGACGTCCCAGATGTCCCATATGTCTCATATGTCCCTAATTTCCCAAGCATCCTAGATGTTCCATATGTTCCTAACGTCCCAGATGTCCCAGACGTCCTAGATGTCCCATATGTCCCTAACGTCCCAGAATTCCTAAAAGTCCTATATGTCCCTGACGTCCCAGACGTCCCAGACGTCCCAGATGTCCCATTTGTCCTATATACCCCTAATGTCCCAGGCGTCCCAGATGTCCCATATGTCCCATATGTCCCTAATATCCCAGGCGTCCTAAATGTCCCATATGTCCATTACGTCCCAGACGTCCCAGACGCCCTAGATGTCCCATATGCCCTTAACGTCCCAGACGTCCCAAATGTCCTATACGTTCCATATGTCCCTAATGTCCCAGGCGTCACAGATGTCCCTAACGTCCCAGACGTCCAAGATGTCCTAGATGTCCCATATGTCCCTATCGTCACAGACGTCCTAAATGTCCCATATGTCTTTAACATCCTAGTCGTCTCAGATGTCCCATATGTCCCTAACGTCCCAGACGTCCCAAATGTCCTATATGTCCCAAATGTCCCTAATGTTCCAGCCGTCCTAAATGTCCCATATGTCCTTAACGTCCCAGACGTCCCAGACGTCCTAGATGTCCCATATGTCCTTAACGTCCCAGACGGTCTAGATGTCCCATATGTCCCTAACATCCCAGACGTCCCAGATGTCCCATATGTCCCTAACGTCCCAGATGTCTCAGATGTCCCATATGTTCCTAACGTCCCAGACGTCCTAGATGTCCCATATGTCCTTAACGTCCCAGACGTACCAGATAACCCATATGTCCCTAACGTCCCAGACGTCCCAGATGTCCCAAATGTCTTATATGTCCCTAATGTCCCAGGCGTATCAGATGTCCCATTTGTCCCATATGTCCCTAATATCCCAGGCGTCCTAAATGTCCCATATGTCCTTAACGTCCCAGACGTCTCAAATGTCTAATATGTCCCTAACGTCCCAGTCGTCCCAGATGTTCCATACGTCCCTAACGTCCTAGACGTCGTATATGTCCCATATGTCCTTAACGTCCCAGACGTCCCAGATGTCCCATATGTCCTTAACGTCCCAGACGTCCCAGATGTCCCATATGTTCCATTTGTCCCTAATGTCCCAGGCGTCCCAGATGTCCCATATAACCATATGTCCCTAATGTCCAAGGCGTCCTAAATGTCCCATATGTCCTTAACGTCCCAGACGTCCCAGGCGTCCTATGTGTCCCATATGTCCTTAACGTCCCAGACGTCCCAGATGTCCCATATGTCCCTAACGTCCCAGACGTCCCAGATGTCCCAGATGTCCCATATGTCCCATATGTCCCTAATGTCCCAGGCGTCCCAGATGTCCCATGTGTCCAATATGTCCCTAATGTCGCAGGCGTGATAAATGTCTCATATCTAATTAACGTCCCAGACGTCCGAGGCGTCCTAGATGTCCCATATGTCCTTAACGTCCCAGACGTCCCAGATGTCCCATATGTCCTTAGCATCCCAGATGTCCCAGATGTCCCATATGTCCCATATGTCCCTAACGTCCCAGACGTCCTAAATGTCCCATATGTCCCTAACGTCCCAGGCGTCCCAGATGTCCCATATGTCCCATATGTCCCTAATGTCAAAGGCTTCCTAAATGTTCCATATGTCCTTAACGTCCCAGACGTCCCAGACGTCCTAGATGTCCCATATGTCGTTAACGTCCCAGACGTCTCAGATGTCCCATATGTCCCTAACATCTCGAACGTCCCAAATGTTCCATACGTCCCATATGTCCCTAACATCTCAAACGTCCCAGACGTCCCAGATGTCCCGTATGTCCCATATGTCCCTAACGTCCCAGACGTCCTAAAAGTCCCATATATCCCTAACGTCCCAGGCGTCCCAAATGTCCCATATGTCCCATATGTCCCTAATGTCAAAGGCTTCCTAAATGTTCCATATGTCCTTAACGTCCCAGACGTCCCAGACGTCCTAGATGTCCCATATGTCCTTAACGTCCCAGACGTCTCAGATGTCCCATATGTCCCTAACATCTCAAACGTCTCAGATGTTCCATATGTCCCATATGTCCCTAACGTCCCAGACGTCCTAGATGTCCAATATGTCCTTAACGTCCCAGACGTCCCAGATGACCCATATGTCCCTAACGTCCCAGACGTCCCAGATGTCCCAAATGTCTTATATGTCCCTAATGTCCCAGGCGTATCAGATGTCTCATTTGTCCCATATGTCCCTAATATCCCAGGCGACCTAAATGTCCCATATGTCCTTAACGTCCCAGGCGTCCCAGATGTCTAATATGTCCCTAACGTTCCAGACGTCCCAGAAATCCCATATGTCCCATATGTCCCTAATGTCCCAGGCGTCCTAGATATTCCATATGTCCCTAACGTTCCAGACGTCCTAAATGTCCCATATGTCCCTAACGTCCCAGACGTCCCAGATGTCCCATATCTCATTAACGTCCCAGACGTCCCAGATGTCCCATATGTTCCATATGTCCCTAATGTCCCAGGCGTCCCAGATGTCCCATATGCCCATATGTCCCTAATGTTTAAGGCGTCCTAAATGTCCCATATGTCCTTAACATTACAGACGTCCCAGACGTCCTACATGTCCCATATGTCCCTAACGTCCCAGACGTCCCAGATGTCCCATATGTCCCACATGTCCCTAATGTCCCAGGCGTCCCTGATGTCCCATATGTCCAATATGTCCCTAATGTCGCAGGCGTCCTAAATGTCTCATATCTCCTTAACGTCCCAGACGTCCCAGACGTCCTAGATGTCCCATATATCCTTAGCATCCCAGACGTCCCAGATGTCCCATATGTCCTTAACGTCCCAGACGTCCCAGATGTCCCATATGTCCTTAGCATCCCAGACGTCCCAGATGTCCCATATGTCCCATATGTCCCTAACGTCCCAGACGTCCTAAATTTCCCATATGTCCCTAACGTCCCAGGCGTCCCAGATGTCCCATATGTCCCATATGTCCCTAATGTCGCAGGTGTCCTAAATGTCTCATATCTCCTTAACGTCCCAGACCTCCCAGGCGTCCTAGATGTCCCATATGTCCTTAACGTCCCAGACGTCCCAGATGTCCCATATGTCCTTAGCATCCTAGACGTCCCAGATGTCCCATATGTCCCTAACGTCCCAGACGTCCTAAATGTCCCATATGTCCCTAACGTCCCAGGCGTCCCAGATGTCCCATATGTCCCATATGTCCCTAATGTCAAAGGTTTCCTAAATGTTCCATATGTCCTTAACGTCACAGACGTCCCAGACGTCCTAGATGTCTCATATGTCCTTAACGTCCCAGACGTCTCAGATGTCCCATATGTCCCTAAAATCTCAAACGTCCCAGATGTTCCATATGTCCCATATGTCCCTATTGTCCCAGGCGTCCTAGATGTTCTATATGTACCTAACGTCCCAGATGTCCCAGACGTCCTAGATGTCCCATATGTCCCTAACGTCCTAGACTTCTTAGAAGTCCTATATGTCCTATATGCTTCTAATGTCCCAGGGGTCCCAGTTGTCCCATATGTCCCATATGTCCCATATGTCCCATATGTCCCATATGTCCCTAAAGTCCCAGGTGTCCTAAATGTCCCACATGTCCTTAACGTCCCAGACGTCCCAGACGTCCTAGATGTCCCATATGTCCTTAACGTTCTAGATGTCCCAGATGTCTCATATGTCCCATATGTCCCTAATGTCCCAGGCGTCCTAAATGTCCCATATGTCCTTAACGTCCCAGACGTCCCAGACGTCCCATATGTCCTATATGCTTCTAATGTCCCAGGGGTCCCAGATGGCCCATATGTCCCATATGTACCATATGTCCCATATGTCCCATATGTCCCTAAAGTCCCAGGTGTCCTAAATGTCCCACATGTCCTTAACGTCCCAGACGTCCCAGACGTCCTAGATGTCCCATATGTCCTTAACGTCCTAGATGTCCCAGATGTCCCATATGTCCCATATGTTTCTAAAGTCACAGGTGTCCTAAATGTCCCACATGTCCTTAACGTCCCAGACGTCCCAGACGTCCTAGATGTCCCATATGCCCTTAACGTCCTAGATGTCCCAGATGTCCCATATGTCCCATATGTCCCTAATGTCCCAGGCGTCCTAAATGTCCCATATGTCCTTAACGTCCAAGACGTCCCAGATGTCCCATATGTCCCATTTGTCCCTAATGTCCCAGGCGTCCCAGATGGCCCATATGCCCATATGCCCTAATGTCCCAGATGTCCCAAATGTCTCATATATCCCTAATGTACCAGGCGTATTAGATGTCCCATATGTTCCATACGTCCCTAATGTGCAGGCGTCCTAAATGTCCCATATAACCTTAACGTCCCGGACGTCCCAGACGTCCTAGATGTCCCATATGTCCTTAACGTCCCAGACGTCCCAGATGTCCCAAATGTCCCTAACGTCCCAGAAGTCCCAGATGTCCCATATGTCCCATATGTCCCTAATGTCCCAGGCGTCCTAGATATTCCAAATGTCCCTAACGTCCCAGACGTCCTAAATGTCCCATATGTCCCTAACGTCCCAGACGTTCTAGATGTCCCATATGTCCTTAACGTCCCAGACGTCCCAGACGCCCTAGATGTCCCATATGTCCTTAACGTCCCAGATGTCCCAGATGTCCCATATGTCCCTAGCATCCCAGACGTCCCAGATGTCCCATATGTCCCTTATGTCCCTAATGTCCCAGGCGTCCTAGATGTTCCATATGTCCCTAACGTCACAGACGTCCTAAATGTCCCATATGTCCCTAACGTCCCTGACGTTCTAGACGTCCCAGAAGTCCCATATGTTCCATTTGTCCCTAATGTCCCAGGCGTCCCAGATGTCCCATATGTTCCTAATGTCCCAGGCGTCCTAAATGTTCCATATGTCCTTAACGTCCCAGACGTCCCAGACGTCCTAGATGTCCCATATGTCCCTAACGTCCCAGACTTCTTAGAAGTCCTGTATGTCTCTAACGTCCCAGACGTCCCAGACGTTCCAGATGTCAAATATGTCTTATATGCCCCTAATGTCCCAGGCGTCCCAGATGTCCTATATGTCCCATATGTCACTAATGTCCCAGGCGTCCTAGATGTTCCACATGTTCCTAACGTCCCAGATGTCCCAGACGTCCTAGATGTCCCATATGTCCCTAACGTCCTAGACGTCCCAGACGTCCCAGATGTCCCATATGTCTTATATTCCCCTAACATCCCAGACGTCCTAGATGTCCCATATGTCCCATATGTCACTAATGTCCCAGGCGTCCTAGATGTTCCACATGTTCTAAACGTCCCAGATGTCCCAGACGTCCTAGATGTCCCATATGTCCCTAACGTCCCAGAATTCCTAGAAGTCCTATATGTCCCTAACCTCCCAGACGTCTCAGACGTCCCAGATGTCCCATATGTCTTATATGCCCCTAATCTCCCAGGCGTCCCAGATGTCCCATATGTCCCATATGTCCCTAATATCCCAGGCGTCCTAAATGTCCCATATGTCCATAACGTCCCAGACGTCCCAAACGCCCTAGATGTCTCATATGCCCTTAACGTCCCCGACGTCCCAGACGTCCCAAATGTCCCATATGTTCCATATGTCCCTAATGTCCCAGGCGTAACAGATGTCCCATATGCCCCATATGTCCTTCACGTCCCGGACGTCCTAAATGTCGCATATGTCTCTAACGTCCCAGCCGTCCGAGATGTCCTAGATGTCCCATATGTCCCTATCGTCACAGACGTCCTAGATGTCCTATATGTTCCTAACGTCCCAGACGTCCCAGATGTCCCATATGTCCCTAAAGTCCCAGACGTCCCAGAAGTCCCATATGTTCCTAACGTCCCAGACGTCCTAGATGTCCCATATGTCCTTAACGTCCCAGACGTCCCAGATGACCCATATGTCCCTAACGTCCCAGACGTCCCAGATGTCCCAAATGTCTCATATATCCCTAATGTACCAGGCGTATTAGATGTCCCATATGTTCCATACGTCCCTAATGTGCAGGCGTCCTAAATGTCCCATATAACCTTAACGTCCCGGACGTCCCAGACGTCCTAGATGTCCCATATGTCCTTAACGTCCCAGACGTCCCAGATGTCCCAAATGTCCCTAACGTCCCAGAAGTCCCAGATGTCCCATATGTCCCATATGTCCCTAATGTCCCAGGCGTCCTAGATATTCCAAATGTCCCTAACGTCCCAGACGTCCTAAATGTCCCATATGTCCCTAACGTCCCAGACGTTCTAGATGTCCCATATGTCCTTAACGTCCCAGACGTCCCAGACGTCCTAGAAGTCCCATATGTCCTTAACGTCCCAGATGTCCCATATGTCCCATATGTCACTAATGCCACAGGCGTCCTAGATATTCCATATGTCCCTAACGTCCCAGACGTCTTAAATGTCCCATATGTCTTTAACGTCCCAGACGTCTCAGATGTCCCATATGTCCTTAACGTCCCAGACGTCCCAGATGTCCCAAATGTCCCTAACGTCCCAGACGTCCCAGATGTCCCATATGTTTCATATGTCCCTAATGTCATAGGCGTCCCAGATGTTCCATATGTCCCATATGTCTTATATGTCCCTAATGTCCAAAGCGTAGTAAATGTCCCATATGTCCTTAACGTCCCAGACGTCCCAGACGTCCTAAATGTCCCACATGTCCTTAACGTCCCAGACGTCCCAGATGTCTTATATGTCCCATATGTCCCTAATGTCCCAGGCGTCCCAGATGTCCCATATGTCCAATATGTCCCTAATGTCGCAGGCGTCCTAAATGTCCTATATCTCCTTTACGTCCCAGACGTCCCAGACGTCCTAGATGTCCCATATGTCCTTAACGTCCCAGACGTCCCAGATGTCCCATATGTCCCATATGTCCCTAATGTCAGAGGCGTCCTAAATGTCCCATATGTCCTTAACGTCCCAGACGTCTCAGATGTCCCATATGTCCCTAACGTCCCAGATGTCCCAGATGTCCCATATGTCCTACTTGTCCCTAATGTCCCAGGCGTCCCAGATGGCCCATATGCCCATATGTCCCTAATGTCTCAGGCGTCCTAAATGTTTTTAACGTCCCAGACGTCCCTGACCTCCTAGATGTCCCATATGTCCTTAACGTCCTAGACGTCCCAGATGTCCCATATGTCCCTAGCATCCCAGACGTACCAGATGTCCCATATGTCCCTAATGTCCCAGGCGTCCTAGATGTTCCATTTGTCCCTAACGTCCCAGACGTCCTAAATGTCCCATATGTCCCTAACGTCCCTAACGTTCTAGACGTCCCAGATGTCCCATATGTTCCATTTGTCCCTAAAGTCCCAGGCGTCCCAGATGTCCCATATGTCCCATATGTCCCTAATGTCCCAGGCGTCCTAAATGTTCCATATGTCCTTACCGTCCCAGACGTCCCAGACGTCCTAGATGTCCCATATGTCCTTAACGTCCTAGATGTCCCACATGTCCCATAAGTCCCTAACATCCCAGACGTCCCAGATGTCCCATATGTCTCATATGTCCCTAATTTCCCAGGCGTCCTAGATGTTCCATATGTTCCTAACGTCCCAGATGTCCCAGACGTCCTAGACGTCCCATATGTCCCTAACGTCCCAGAATTCCTAGAAGTCCTATATGTCCCTGACGTCCCAGACGTCCTAGATGTCCCATATGTCCTTAACGTCCTAGACGTCCCACATGTCCCATAAGTCCCTAACATCCCAGACGTCCCAGATGTCCCATATGTTCCATTTGTCCCTAATATCCCAGGCGTCCTAAATGTCCCATATGTCCATTACGTCCCAGACGTCCCAGACGCCCTAGATGTCCCATATGCCCTTAACGTCCCAGACGTCCCAGACGTCCCAAATGTCCTATACGTTCCATATGTCCCTAATGTCCCAGGCGTCACAGTTGTCCCATATGCCCCATATGTCCCTAATGTCCCAGACGTCCAAGATGTCCTAGATGTCCCATATGTCCCTATCGTCACAGACGTCCTAAATGTCCCATATGTCATTAACATCCTAGTCGTCTCAGATGTCCCATATGTCCCTAACGTCCCAGACGTCCCAGATGTCCTATATGTTCCTAACGTCCCAGACGGTCTAGATGTCCCATATGTCCCTAACATCCCAGACGTCCTAGATGTCCCATATGTCCTTAACGTCCCAGACGGTCTAGATGTCCCATATGTCCCTAATATCCCAGACGTCCTAGATGTCCCATATGCCCTTAACGTCCCAGACGTCCCAGATGACCCATATGTCTCTAACGTCCCAGACGTCCCAGATGTCCCAAATGTCTTATATGTCCCTAATGTCCCAGGCGTATCAGATGTCCCATTTGTCCCATATGTCCCTAATATCCCAGGCGTCCTAAATGTCCCATATGTCCTTAACGTCCCAGACGTCCCAAATGTCTAATATGTCCCTAATGTCCCAGGCATCCCAGATGTCCCATATGTCCCAAATGTCCCTAATGTTCCAGGCGTCCTAAATGTCCCATATGTCCTTAACGTCCCAGACGTCTCATACGTCCTAGATGTCCCATATGTCCTTAACGTCCCAGACGGTCTAGATGGCCCATATGTCCCTAACATCCCAGACGTCCCAGATGTCCCATATGTCCCTAACGTCCCAGATGTCTCAGATGTCCCATATGTTCCTAACGTCCCAGACGGTCTAGATGTCCCATATGTCCCTAACATCCCAGACGTCCTAGATGTCCCATATGTCCTTAACGTCCCAGACGGTCTAGATGTCCCATATGTCCCTAATATCCCAGACGTCCTAGATGTCCCATATGCCCTTAACGTCCCAGACGTCCCAGATGACCCATATGTCTCTAACGTCCCAGATGTCTCAGATGTCGCATATGTTCCTAACGTCCCAGACGGTCTAGATGTCCCATATGTCCCTAACATCCCAGACGTCCTAGATGTCCCATATGTCCTTAACGTCCCAGACGGTCTAGATGTCCCATATGTCCCTAATATCCCAGACGTCCCAGATGTCCCAAATGTCTTATATGTCCCTAATGTCCCAGGCGTATCAGATGTCCCATTTGTCCCATATGTCCCTAATATCCCAGGCGTCCTAAATGTCCCATATGTCCTTAACGTCCCAGACGTCCCAAATGTCTAATATGTCCCTAACGTCCCAGACGTCCCAGATGTCCCATATGTCCCTAACGTCCCAGACGTCCGAGATGTTCCATATGTCCCTAACGTCCTAGACGTCGTATATGTCCCATATGTCCTTAACGACCCAGACGTCCCAGATGTCCCATATGTTCTTAACGTCCCAGACGTCCCAGATGTCCCATATGTTCCATTTGTCCCTAATGTCCCAGGCGTCCCAGATGTCCCATATAACCATATGTCCCTAATGTCCAAGGCGTCCTAAATGTCCCATATGTCCTTAACGTCCCAGACGTCCCAGACGTCCTAGATGTCCCATATGTCCTTAACGTCCCAGACGTCCCAGATGTCCCATATGTCCCTAACGTCCCAGACGTCCCAGATGTCCCAGATGTCCCATATGTCCCATATGTCCCTAATGTCCCAGGCGTCCCAGATGTCCCATGTTTCCAATATGTCCCTAATGTCGCAGGCGTGATAAATGTCTCATATCTAATTAACGTCCCAGACGTCCGAGGCGTCCTAGATGTCCCATATGTCCTTAACGTCCCAGACGTCCCAGACGTCCTAGATGTCCCATATGTCCTTAACGTCCCAGACGTCTCAGATGTCCCATATGACCCTAACATCTCAAACGTCCCAGATGTTCCATATGTCCCATATGTCCCTAACATCTCAAACGTCCCAGACGTCCCAGATGTCCCATATGTCCCATATGTCCCTAACGTCCCAGTTGTCCAAAATGTCGCATATGTCCCTAACGTCCCAGGCGTCCCAAATGTCCCATATGTCTTATATGTCCCTAATGTCAAAGGCTTCCTAAATGTTCCATATGACCTTAACGTCCCAGACGTCCCAGACGTCCTAGATGTCCCATATGTCCTTAACGTCCCAGACGTCTCAGATGTCCCATATGTCCCTAACATCTCAAACGTCCCAGATGTTCCATATGTCCCATATGTCCCTAACGTCCCAGACGTCCTAGATGTCCAATATGTCCTTAACGTCCCAGACGTCCCAGATGACCCATATGTCCCTAACGTCCCAGACGTCCCAGATGTCCCAAATGTCTTATATGTCCCTAATGTCCCAGGCGTATCAGATGTCCCATTTGTCCCATATGTCCCTAATATCCCAGGCGACCTAAATGTCCCATATGTCCTTAACGTCCCAGACGTCCCAGATGTCTAATATGTCCCTAACGTTCCAGACGTCCCAGAAATCCCATATGTTCCATATGTCCCTAATGTCCCAGGCGTCCTAGATATTCCATATGTCCCTAACGTTCCAGACGTCCTAAATGTCCCATATGTCCCTAACGTCCCAGACGTCCCAGATGTTCCATACGTCCCTAACGTCCCAGACGTCCCAGATGTACCATATGTCCTTAACGTCCCAGACGTCCCAGATGTCCCATATTTTCCATATGTCCCTAATGTCCCAGGCGTCCCAGATGTCCCATATGCCCATATGTCTCTAATGTTTAAGGCGTCCTAAATGTGCCATATGTCCTTAACATCCCAGACGTCCCAGACGTCCTACATGTCCCATATGTCCCTAACGTCCTAGACGTCCCAGATGTCCCATATGTCCCACATGTCCCTAATGTCCCAGGCGTCCCTGATGTCCCATATGTTTAATATGTCCCTAATGTCGCAGGCGTCCTAAATGTCTCATATCTCCTTAACGTCCCAAACTTCCCAGACGTCCTAGATGTCCCATATGTCCTTTGCATCCCAGACGTCCCATATGTCCTTAACGTCCCAGACGTCCCAGATGTCCCATATGTCCTTAGCATCCCAGACGTCCCAGATGTCCCATATGTCCCATATGTCCCTAACGTCCCAGACGTCCTAAATGTCCCATATGTCCCTAACGTCCCAGGCGTCCCAGATGTCCTATATGTCCCATATGTCCCTAATGTCGCAGGTGTCCTAAATGTCTCATATCTCCTTAACGTCCCAGACCTCCCAGGCGTCCTAGATGTCCCATATGTCCTTAACGTCCCAGACGTCCCAGATGTCCCATATGTCCTTAGCATCCCAGACGTCCCAGATGTCCCATATGTCCCATATGTCCCTAACGTCCCAGACGTCCTAGATGTCCCATATGTCCCTAACGTCCCAGGCGTCCCAGATGTCCCATATGTCCCATATGTCCCTAATGTCAAAGGTTTCCTAAATGTTCCATATGTCCTTAACGTCCCAGACGTCCCAGACGTCCTAGATGTCCCATATGTCCTTAACGTCCCAGACGTCTCAGATGTCCCATATGTCCCTAAAATCTCAAACGTCCCAGATGTTCCATATGTCCCATATGTCCCTATTGTCCCAGGCGTCCTAGATGTTCTATATGTACCTAACGTCCCAGATGTCCCAGACGTCCTAGATGTCCCATATGTCCCTAACGTCCTAGACTTCTTAGAAGTCCTATATGTCCCTAACGTCCCAGACGTCCCAGACGTCCCAGATGTCCCATATGTCCTATATGCTTCTAATGTCCCAGGGGTCCCAGATGTCCCATATGTCCCATATGTCACATATGTCCCTAAAGTCCCAGGTGTCCTAAATGTCCCACATGTCCTTAACGTCCCAGACGTCCCAGACGTCCTAGATGTCCCATATGTCCTTAACGTCCTAGATGTCCCAGATGTCCCATATGTCCCATATGTCCCTAATGTCCCAGGCGTCCTAAATGTCCCATATGTCCTTAACGTCCCAGACGTCCCAGACGTCCTAGGTGTCCCATATGTCATTAACGTCCCAGACGTTCCAGATGTCCCATATGTTACTAACGTCCCAGACGTCCCAGATGTCCCATATGTCAAATATGTCTTTAATGTCCCAGGCGTCTCAGACGTCCCATATGTCCCATATGTCCCTAATATCCCAGGCGTCTTAAATGTCCCATATGTCCTTAACGTCCCAGACGTCCCAGACGTCCTAGATGTCCCATATGTACTTAACGTCTCAGACGTCCCAGATGTCCCATATGTCCTTAACGTCCCAGACGTCCCAGATGTCCCATATGTCCCATATGTCGCTAATGTCCCAGACGTCCTAAATGTCCCATATGTCCCTAACGTCCCAAACGTCCCTGCTGTCCCGTATGTTTCTAACGTCCCAGACGTCCTAGACGTTTTAAATGTCCCATATGTCAGTAACGTTCCAGACGTCCTAGATGTCCTATATGTCCCTAACGTCCAAGACGTCCCAGACGTCCCAGATGTCCCATATGTCCCATACGTCCCTAATGTCCCAGGCGTCCCAGATGCCCTATATATCGCATATGTCCCTAATGTCCCTGGCGTCCTAAATGTACCATATGTCCTTAACGTCCCAGACGTCCCAGACGTCCTAGATGTCCCATATGTCCTTAACGTCCCAGACGTCTCAGATGTCCCATATGTCCCTAAAATCTCAAACGTCCCAGATGTTCCATATGTCCCATATGTCCCTATTGTCCCAGGCGTCCTAGATGTTCTATATGTACCTAACGTCCCAGATGTCCCAGACGTCCTAGATGTCCCATATGTCCCTAACGTCCTAGACTTCGTAGAAGTCCTATATGTCCCTAACGTCCCAGACGTCCCAGACGTCCCAGATGTCCCATATGTCCTATATGCTTCTAATGTCCCAGGGGTCCCAGATGTCCCATATGTCCCATATGTCCCATATGTCCCTAAAGTCCCAGGTGTCCTAAATGTCCCACATGTCCTTAACGTCCCAGACGTCCCAGACGTCCTAGATGTCCCATATGTCCTTAACGTCCTAGATGTCCCAGATGTCCCATATGTCCCATATGTCCCTAATGTCCCAGGCATCCTAAATGTCCCATATGTCCTTAACGTCCCAGACGTCCCAGACGTCCTAGGTGTCCCATATGTCATTAACGTCCCAGACGTTCCAGATGTCCCATATGTTACTAACGTCCCAGACGTCCCAGATGTCCCATATGTCAAATATGTCCCTAATGTCCCAGGCGTCTCAGACGTCCCATATGTCCCATATGTCCCTAATGTCCCAGGCGTCTTAAATGTCCCATATGTCCTTAACGTCCCAAACGTCCCAGACGTCCTAGATGTCCCATATGTACTTAACGTCTCAGACGTCCCAGATGTCCCATATGTCCTTAACGTCCCAGACGTCCCAGATGTCCCATATGTCCCATATGTCGCTAATGTCCCAGACGTCCTAAATGTCCCATATGTCCCTAACGTCCCAAACGTCCCTGCTGTCCCGTATGTTTCTAACGTCCCAGACGTCCTAGACGTTTTAAATGTCCCATATGTCAGTAACGTTCCAGACGTCCTAGATGTCCTATATGTCCCTAACGTCCAAGACGTCCCAGACGTCCCAGATGTCCCATATGTCCCATACGTCCTTAATGTCCCAGGCGTCCCAGATGCCCCATATATCGCATATGTCCCTAATGTCCCTGGCGTCCTAAATGTACCATATGTCCTTAACGTCCCAGACGTCCCAGATGTCCCATATGTCCCTAACTTCCAGACGTCCAAGGTGTTTCATATGTCCCATATGTCCCCAATGTCCCATGCGTCATGAATGTTCCACATGTCTCTAACTTACCAGACGTCCTAAATGTCCCATATGTCCCTAAAGTCCCAGACGTCCTAGATGTCTTATATGTCCCTAACGTCCCAGACGTTCCAGATGACCCATATGTCCTTAACGTCCCAGACGTACCAAATGTCCCATATGTCCATAACGTCCCAGACGTCCTAGATGTCCCATATGTCCCATATGTCTTTAATGTCCCAGGCGTCCCAGATGTCCCATATATCCCTAATGTCCAGGAGTCCTAAATGTCCCATATGTCCTTAACGTCCCAGACGTCCCAGACGTCCCAAATGTCCCATATGTTCCATATGCCCCTAATGTCCCAGGCGTCACAGATGTCCCATATGCCCCATATGTCCCTCACGTCCCAGGCGTCCTAAATGTCCCATATGTCCTTAACGTCCCAGACGTCCCGGACGTCCTAAATGTCGCATATGTCTCTAACGTCCCAGACGTCCCAGACGTCCCAAATGTCCCATATGTTCCATATGCCCCTAATGTCCCAGGCGTCACAGATGTCCCATATGCCCCATATGTCCCTCACGTCCCTGGCGTCCTAAATGTACCATATGTCCTTAACGTCCCAGACGTCCCGGACGTCCTAAATGTCCCATATGTCCTTAACGTCCCAGACGTCCCAGACGTCCCAAATGTCCCATATGTTCCATATGCCCCTAATGTCCCAGGCGTCACAGATGTCCCATATGCCCCATATGTCCCTCACGTCCCTGGCGTCCTAAATGTACCATATGTCCTTAACGTCCCAGACGTCCCAGATGCCCCATATGTCCCTAACGTCCAGACGTCCAAGGTGTTTCATATGTCCCATATGTCCCCAATGTCCCATGCGTCCTGAATGTTCCACATGTCTCTAACTTACCAGACGTCCTAAATGTCCCATATGTCCCTAAAGTCCCAGACGTCCTAGATGTCTTATATGTCCCTAACGTCCCAGACGTTCCAGATGACCCATATGTCCTTAACATCCCAGACGTACCAAATGTCCCATATGTCCATAACGTCCCAGACGTCCTAGATGTCCCATATGTCCCATATGTCCCTAATGTCCCAGGCGTCCCAGAAGTCCCATATATCCCTAATGTCCCAGGAGTCCTAAATGTCCCATATGTCCTTAACGTCTCAGACGTCCCAGACGTCCCAAATGTCCCATATGTCCCATATGTCCCTAATGTCCCAGGCGTCCCAGATGTCCCATATATCCCTAATGTCCCAGGAGTCCTAAATGTCCCGTATGTTCTTAACGTCCCAGACGTCCGAGATGTCCTAGATGCCCCATATGTTCCTAACGTCCCAGACGTCCCAGATGTCCCATATGTCTCTAACGTCCCAGACGTCCCAGATATCATAAATGTCTCATATATTCCTAATGTCCCAAGCGTATTAGATGTCCCATATGTCCCATATGTCCCTAATGTGCCAGGCGTCCTAAATGTCCCATATGTCCTTAACGTCCCGGACGTCCCACGCGTCCTATATGTCCCATATGTCCTTAACGTCCCAGACGTCCCAGATGTCCCATATGTCCCTAACGTCCCAGAAGTCCCAGATGTCCCATATGTCCCATATGTCCCTAATGTCCCAGGCGTCTTATATATTCCAAATGTCCCTAACGTCCCAGACGTCCTAAATGTCCCATATGTACCTAACGTCCCAGACGTCCCAGATGTTACATATGTCTTTAACGTCCAAGACGTCCTAGATGCTCCATATGTCCCTAACGCCCCAGACGTCCCAGATGTCCCATATGTTCCATATGTCCCTAATGTCCCAAGCGTCCCAGATGTCCCATATGTCCCATACGTCCCTAATGTCCCAGGCGTCCTAAATGTCAAATATGTCCTTAACGTCCCAGACGTCCCAGACGTCCTAGATGTCCCATATGTCCTTAACGTCCCAGACGTCCAAGATGTCCCATATGTCCCTAACGTCCCAGACGTCCCAGATGTCCCATATGTTTCATATGTCTCTAATGTCCCAAGCGTCCCAGATGTCTCGTATGTCCCATACGTCCCTAATATCCCAGGCGTCCTAAATGTCTAATAAGTCCTTAACGTCCCAGACGTCCCAGACGTAGGGTCCCATATATCCTTAACGTCCCAGACGTCCAAGATGTCCCATATGTCCCTAACGTCCCAGACGTCCCAGATGTCCCATATGTTTCATATGTTCCGAATGTCCCAAGCGTCCCAGATGTCCCATATGTCCCATACGTCCCTAATGTCCCAGGCGTCCTAAATGTCTAATATGTCCTTAACGTCCCAGACGTCCCGGACGTCCTAGATGTCCCATATGTCCCTAACGTCCCAGACGTCCCAGATGTCCCATATGTTTCATATGTCCCTAATATCCCAAGCGTCCCAGATGTCCCATATGTCCCATACGTCCCTAATGTCCCAGGCGTCCTAAATGTTTAATATGTCCTTAACGTCCCAGACGTCCCAGACGTCCTAGATGTCCCATACGTCCTTAACGTCCCAGACGTCCAAGATGTCCCATATGTCCCTAACGTCCCAGAAGTCTCAGATGTCCCATATGTCCCAGATGTCCCTAATGTCCCAGGCGGCCCAGATGTCCCATATGTCCCATATGTCCCATATGTCCCTAATGTCCCAGGCGTCCCTAATGTCCCATATGTCCTCAACGACACAGACGTCCCAGACGTCCTGGATGTCGCATATGTCCTTAACGTCCCAGACGTCCCAGATGTCCCATATGTCCCATATGTCCCTAATGTCCCAGGCGTCCCTAATGTCCCATACGGCCTTAACGTCCCAGACGTCCCAGACGTCCTAGATGTCCCATATGTCCTTAACGTCCTAGACGTCTCAGATGTCCCATATGTCCCTAACGTCCCAGACGTCCCAGATGTCCCATATGTCCCATTTGTCCCTAATGTCCCAGGCATCCCAGATGTCCCATATGTCCCAAATGTCCCTAATGTTCCAGACGTCCTAGATGTCCCATATGTCCTTAACGTCCCAGACGGTCTAGATGTCCCATATGTCCCTAACATCCCAGACGTCCCAGATGTCCCATATGTCCCATATGTCCCTAACGTCCCAGACGTCCTAGATGTCCCATATGTCCTTAACGTCCCAGACGTCCCAGATGACCCATATGTCCCTAACGTCGCAGACGTCACAGATGTCCCAAATGTCTTATATGTCCCTAATGTCCCAGGCGTCCCTAATGTCCCATATGTCCTCAACGACACAGACGTCCCAGACGTCCTGGATGTCGCATATGTCTTTAACGTCCCAGACGTCCCAGATGTCCCATATGTCCCATATGTCCCTAATGTCCCAGGCGTCCCTAATGTCCCATACGGCCTTAACGTCCCAGACGTCCCAGACGTCCTAGATGTCCCATATGTCCTTAACGTCCTAGACGTCTCAGATGTCCCATATGTCCCTAACGTCCCAGACGTCCCAGATGTCCCATATGTCCCATTTGTCCCTAATGTCCCAGGCATCCCAGATGTCCCATATGTCCCAAATGTCCCTAATGTTCCAGACGTCCTAGATGTCCCATATGTCCTTAACGTCCCAGACGGTCTAGATGTCCCATATGTCCCTAACATCCCAGACGTCCCAGATGTCCCATATGTCCCATATGTCCCTAACGTCCCAGACGTCCTAGATGTCCCATATGTCCTTAACGTCCCAGACGTCCCAGATGACCCATATGTCCCTAACGTCGCAGACGTCCCAGATGTCCCAAATGTCTTATATGTCCCTAATGTCCCAGGCGTATCAGATGTCCCATTTGTCCCATATGTCCCTAATATCCCAGGCGACCTAAATGTCCCATATGTCCTTAACGTCCCAGACGTCCCAGATTTCTAATATGTCCCTAACGTCCTAGACGTCCCAGAAATCCCATATGTTTCATATGTCCCTAATGTCCCAGGCGTCCTAGATATTCCATATGTCCCTAACGTTCCAGACGTCCTAAATGTCCCATATGTCCCTAACGTCCCAGACGTCCCAGATGTTCCATACGTCTCTAATGTCCCAGACGTCCCAGATGTCCCATATGTCCTTAACGTCCCAGACGTCCCAGATGTCCCATATGTTCCATATGTCCCTAATGTCCCAGGCGTCCCAGATGTCCCATATGCCCATATGTCCCTAATGTCTAAGGCGTCCTAAATGTCCCATATGTCCTTAACATCCCAGACGTCCCAGACGTCCTAGATGTCCCATATGTCCCATATGTCCCTAACGTCCCAGACGTCCCAGATGTCCCATATGTCCCACATGTCCCTAATGTCCCTGGCGTCCCTGATGTCCCATATGTCTAATATGTCCCTAATGTCGCAGGCGTCCTAAATGTCTCATACCTCCTTAACGTCCCAGACGTCCCAGACGTCCTAGATGTCCCATATGTCCTTAACGTCCCAGACGTCCCAGATGTCCCATATGTACTTAGCATCCCAGACGTCCCAGATGTATCATATGTCCCATATGTCCCTAATGTCCCAGGCTTCCTAAATGTTTCATATGTCCTTAACGTCCCAGACGTCCCAGACGTCCTGGATGTCCCATATGTCCTTAACGTCCCAGACGTCCCAAATGTCCCATATGTCCCTAACATCTCAAACGTCCCAGATGTCCCATATGTCCCATATGTCCCTATTGTCCCAGGCGTCCTAGATGTTCTATATGTCCCTAACGTCCCAGATGTCCCAGACGTCCTAGATGTCCCATATGTCCCTAACGTCCCAGACTTCTTAGAAGTCCTATTTGTCCCTAACGTCCCAGACGTCCCAAACGTCCCAGATGTCCCATATGTCCTATATGCCCCTAATGTCCCAGGGGTCCCAGATGTCCCATATGTCCCATATGTCCCTAAAGTCCCAGGCGTCCTAAATGTCCCACATGTCCTTAACGTCCCAGACGTCCCAGACGTCCCATATGTCCCATATGTCGCTAATGTCCCAGACGTCCTAAATGTCCCATATGTCCCTAACGTCCCAGACGTCCCAGCTGTCCCGTATGTCCCTAACGTCCCAGACGTCCTAGACGTCCTAGATGTCCCATATATCAGTAACGTCCCAGACGTCCTAGATGTCCTATATGTCCCTAACGTCCAAGACGTCACAGACGTCCCAGACGTCCCATATGTCCCATATGTCGCTAATGTCCCAGACGTCCTAAATGTCCCATATGTCCCTAACGTCCCAGACGTCCCAGCTGTCCCGTATGTCCCTAACGTCCCAGACGTCCTAGACGTAATAGATGTCCCATATGTCAGTAACGTCCCAGACGTCCTAAATGTCCAATATGTAGCTAACGTCCAAGACGTCCCAGACGTCCCAGACGTCCTATATGTCCCATATGTCGCTAATGTCCCAGACGTCCTAGATGTCCTATATGTCCCTAACGTCCCAGACGTCCCAGATGTCCCAAATGTCTCATATATCCCTAATGTCCCAGGCGTATTAAATGTCCCATATGTTCCATACGTCCCTAATGTGCCAGGCGTCCTAAATGTCCCATATAACCTTAACGTCCCAGACGTCCCAGACGTCCTAGATGTCCCATATGTCCTTAACGTCCCAGACGTCCCAGATGTCCCAAATGTCCCTAACGTCCCAGAAGTCCCAGATGTCCCATATGTCCCATATGTCCCTAATGTCCCATGCGTCCTAGATATTCCAAATGTCCCTAACGTCCCAGACGTCCTAAATGTCCCATATGTCCCTAACGTCCCAGACGTTCTAGATGTCCCTAGCATCCCAGACGTCCCAGATGTCCCATATGTCCTTAACGTCCCAGACATCCCAGATGTCCCATATGTCTCATATGTCCCTAATGTCCCAGGCGTCCCAAATGTCCCATATGTCCCATAGGTCCCTAATGTCCCAGGTGTCCTAAATGTCCCATATGTCCTTAACGTCCCAGTCGTCCCAGACGTCCTAGATGTCCCATATTTCCTTAACGTCCCAGACGTCCCAGATGTACCATATGTCCCTAACGTCCCAGACGTCCCAGATGTCCCATATGTCCCATATGTCCCTAATGTCCCAGGCGTCCCAGATTTCCCATATGTCCCTAATGTCCCAGGCGTCCTATATGTCCCATATGTCCTTACCGTCCCAGACGTCCCAGACGTCTTAGATGTCCCATATGTCCTTAACGTCCCAGACGTCCCAGATGTCCCATATGTCCCATGTGTCCCTAATGTCCCAGGCGTCCTAGATGTTCCATATGTCCCAAACGTCCAAACCGTCCTAAATGTGCCATATGTGCCTAACGTCCCAGACGTCCCAGTTGTCCCGTATGTCCCTAACGTACCTGACGTCCCAGACGTCCTAAATGTCCCATATGTCCCTAACGTCCCAGGCGCCCTAGATGTCCTATTTGTCCCTAACGTCCCAGACGTCCCAGATGTACCATATGTCCCACATGTCCCTAATGTCCCAGGCGTCCCAGATGTCCCATATGTCCCATATGTCCCTAATATCCCAGGCGTCCTAAATGTCCCATATGTCCATAACGTCCCAGACGTCCCAGACGCCCTAAATGTCCCATATGCCCTTAACGTCCCAGACGTCCCAGACGTCCCAAATGTCCCATATGTTTCATATGTCCCTAATCTTCCAGGCGTCCCAGATGTCCCATATGTCCCTAACGTCCCCGGCGTCCTAAATGTCAAATATGTCCTCAACGTTCCAGACGTCCTGGACGTCCTAAATGTCGCATATGTCTCTGACGTCTCAGACGTCTCAGCTGTCCCGTGTGTCCCTAACGTCCCAGACGTCCGAGATGTCCTAGATGTCCCATATGTCCCTATCGTCACAGACGTCCTAGATGTCCTATATGTTCCTAACGTCCCAGACGTTTCAGATGTCCCATTTGTCACTAAAGTCCCAGACGTCCCAGATGTCCCATATGTCCGTAACGTCCCAGACGTCCTAGATGTCCCATATGTCCCTATCGTCACAGACGTCCTAGATGTCCTAAAAGTTCCTAACGTCCCAGACGTCCCAGATGTCCCATATGTCCCTAAAGGCCCAGACGTCCCAGATGTTCCAAATGTCTTATATAACCCTAATGTCCCAGGCGTATTAGATGTCCCATATGTCCCATATGTTTCTAATGTGCCAGGCGTCCTAAATGTGCCATATGTCCTTAACGTCCCGGACGTCCCAGACGTCCTAGATACCCCATATGTCCTGAACGTCCCAGACGTCCCAGATGTCCCATATGTCCCATATGTCCCTAATGTCCCAGGCGTCCTAGATATTCCAAATGGCCCTAACGTACCAGACGTCCTAAATGTCCCATATGTCCCTAACGTCCCAGACGTCTCAGATGTTCCATATGTCCTTAACGCCCCAGGAGTCCTAGATGTTCCATATGTCCTTAACGTCCCAGACGTCCCGGATGTCCCATATGTCCTTAACGTCCCAGACGTCCCAGACGTCCTAGACGTCCCATATGTCCTTAACGGCTCAGACGTCCCAGATTTCCCATATGTCCCTAACGCCCCAAACGACCCATAGATGTCCCTTATGTCCCTAACGTCCCAGACGTCCTTGATGTCCTATATGTTCCTAACGTCCCAGACGTCTCAGATGTGCCATATGTCCTTAACGTCCCAGACGTCCTAGATGTCCCATATGTCCCTAACGTCCCAGACGTCCTAGATGTCCCATATGTCCTTAACGTCCTAGACGTCCCAGATGTCCCATATGTCCCTAACGTCCCAGACGTCCCAGATATCCCATATGTCCCATATGTTCCTAATGTCCCAGGCGTCTTAAATGTCCCATATGTTCCATATGTCCCTAACGTCCCAGACGTCCTAGATGTCCCATATGTTCTTAACGTCCCAGACGTCCCAGATGTCCCATATGTCCCATATGTCCTTAACGTCCCAGACGTCCTAGATGTCCCTAACGTCCCAGACGTCCTAGATGTCCCATATGTCTTTAACGTCCTAGACGTCCAAGATGTCCCATATGTCCTTAACGTCCCAGACGTCCCAGACGTCCCATATGTCCCATATGTCGCTAATGTCCCAGACGTCCTAAATGTCCCATAAGTCCCTAACGTCCCAGACGTCCCAGCTGTCCCGTATGTCCCTAACGTCCCAGACGTCCTAGACGTCCTAGATGTCCCATATATCAGTAACGTCCCAGACGTCCTAGATGTCCTATATGTCCCTAACGTCCAAGACGTCACAGACGTCCCAGACGTCCCATATGTCCCATATGTCGCTAATGTCCCAGACGTCCTAAATGTCCCATATGTCCCTAACGTCCCAGACGTCCCAGCTGTCCCGTATGTCCCTAACGTCCCAGACGTCCTAGACGTCCTAGATGTCCCATATGTCAGTAACGTCCCAGACGTCCTAAATGTCCAATATGTAGCTAACGTCCAAGACGTCCCAGACGTCCCAGACGTCCTATATGTCCCATATGTCGCTAATGTCCCAGACGTCCTAGATGTCCTATATGTCCCTAACGTCCCAGACGTCCCAGATGTCCCAAATGTCTCATATATCCCTAATGTCCCAGGCGTATTAAATGTCCCATATGTTCCATACGTCCCTAATGTGCCAGGCGTCCTAAATGTCCCATATAACCTTAACGTCCCGGACGTCCCAGACGTCCTAGATGTCCCATATGTCCTTAACGTCCCAGACGTCCCAGATGTCCCAAATGTCCCTAACGTCCCTGAAGTCCCAGATGTCCCATATGTCCCATATGTCCCTAATGTCCCATGCGTCCTAGATATTCCAAATGTCCCTAACGTCCCAGACGTCCTAAATGTCCCATATGTCCCTAACGTCCCAGACGTTCTAGATGTCCCTAGCATCCCAGACGTCCCAGATGTCCCATATGTCCTTAACGTCCCAGACATCCCAGATGTCCCATATGTCTCATATGTCCCTAATGTCCCAGGCGTCCCAAATGTCCCATATGTCCCATAGGTCCCTAATGTCCCAGGTGTCCTAAATGTCCCATATGTCCTTAACGTCCCAGTCGTCCCAGACGTCCTAGATGTCCCATATTTCCTTAACGTCCCAGACGTCCCAGATGTACCATATGTCCCTAACGTCCCAGACGTCCCAGATGTCCCATATGTCCCATATGTCCCTAATGTCCCAGGCGTCCCAGATTTCCCATATGTCCCTAATGTCCCAGGCGTCCTATATGTCCCATATGTCCTTACCGTCCCAGACGTCCCAGACGTCTTAGATGTCCCATATGTCCTTAACGTCCCAGACGTCCCAGATGTCCCATATGTCCCATGTGTCCCTAATGTCCCAGGCGTCCTAGATGTTCCATATGTCCCAAACGTCCAAACCGTCCTAAATGTGCCATATGTGCCTAACGTCCCAGACGTCCCAGATGTACCATATGTCCCACATGTCCCTAATGTCCCAGGCGTCCCAGATGTCCCATATGTCCCATATGTCCCTAATATCCCAGGCGTCCTAAATGTCCCATATGTCCATAACGTCCCAGACGTCCCAGACGCCCTAAATGTCCCATATGCCCTTAACGTCCCAGACGTCCCAGACGTCCCAAATGTCCCATATGTTTCATATGTCCCTAATCTTCCAGGCGTCCCAGATGTCCCATATGTCCCTAACGTCCCCGGCGTCCTAAATGTCAAATATGTCCTCAACGTTCCAGACGTCCCGGACGTCCTAAATGTCGCATATGTCTCTGACGTCTCAGACGTCTCAGCTGTCCCGTGTGTCCTTAACGTCCCAGACGTCCGAGATGTCCTAGATGTCCCATATGTCCCTATCGTCACAGACGTCCTAGATGTCCTATATGTTCCTAACGTCCCAGACGTTTCAGATGTCCCATTTGTCACTAAAGTCCCAGACGTCCCAGATGACCCATATGTCCGTAACGTCCCAGACGTCCTAGATGTCCCATATGTCCCTATCGTCACAGACGTCCTAGATGTCCTAAAAGTTCCTAACGTCCCAGACGTCCCAGATGTCCCATATGTCCCTAAAGGCCCAGACGTCCCAGATGTTCCAAATGTCTTATATAACCCTAATGTCCCAGGCGTATTAGATGTCCCATATGTCCCATATGTTTCTAATGTGCCAGGCGTCCTAAATGTGCCATATGTCCTTAACGTCCCGGACGTCCCAGACGTCCTAGATATCCCATATGTCCTGAACGTCCCAGACGTCCCAGATGTCCCCTATGTCCGTAACGTCCCAGACGTCCCAGATGTCCCATATGTCCCATATGTCCCTAATGTCCCAGGCGTCCTAGATATTCCAAATGGCCCTAACGTACCAGACGTCCTAAATGTCCCATATGTCCCTAACGTCCCAGACGTCTCAGATGTTCCATATGCCCTTAACGCCCCAGGAGTCCTAGATGTTCCATATGTCCTTAACGTCCCAGACGTCCCGGATGTCCCATATGTCCTTAACGTCCCAGACGTCCCAGACGTCCTAGATGTCCCATATGTCCTTAACGGCTCAGACGTCCCAGATTTCCCATATGTCCCTAACGCCCCAAACGACCCATAGATGTCCCTTATGTCCCTAACGTCCCAGACGTCCTTGATGTCCTATATGTTCCTAACGTCCCAGACGTCTCAGATGTGCCATATGTCCTTAACGTCCCAGACGTCCTAGATGTCCCATATGTCCCTAACGTCCCAGACGTCCTAGATGTCCCATATGTCCTTAACGTCCTAGACGTCCCAGATGTCCCATATGTCCCTAACGTCCCAGACGTCCCAGATATCCCATATGTCCCATATGTTCCTAATGTCCCAGGCGTCTTAAATGTCCCATATGTTCCATATGTCCCTAACGTCCCAGACGTCCTAGATGTCCCATATGTTCTTAACGTCCCAGACGTCCCAGATGTCCCATATGTCCCATATGTCCTTAACGTCCCAGACGTCCTAGATGTCCCTAACGTCCCAGACGTCCTAGATGTCCCATATGTCTTTAACGTCCTAGACGTCCAAGATGTCCCATATGTCAGTAACGTCCCAGACGTCCCAGATATCCCATATGTCCCATATGTTCCTAATGTCCCAGGCGTCTTAAATGTCCCATATGTTCCATATGTCCCTAACGTCCCAGACGTCCTAGATGTCCCATATGTTCTTAACGTCCCAGACGTCCCAGATGTCCCATATGTCCCTAACGTCCCAGACGTCCTAGATGTCCCATATGTCCTTAACGTCCTAGACGTCCCAGATGTCCCATATGACCCTAACGTCCCAGATATCCCATATGTCCCATATGTTCCTAATGTCCCAGGCGTTTTAAATGTCCCATATGTTCCATATGTCCCTAACGTCCCAGACGTCCTAGATGTCCCATATGTTCTTAACGTCCCAGACGTCCCAGATGTCCCATATGTCCCATATGTCCCTAATCTCCCAGGCGTCCTAAATGTCCCATATGTCCTTAACGTCCCAGACGTCCCAGACGTCCTAGATGTCCCATATGTCCTTAACGTCCCAGACGTCCCAGATGTCTCAAATGTCCCTAACGTTCCCGACGTCCCAGATGTCCCATATGTCCCTAGTGTCCCAGGCGTCCAAGATGTTCTAGATGTCCCATATGTCCTTAACGTCCCAGACGTCCCAGATGTCTCAAATGTCCCTAACGTCCCCGACGTCCCAGATGTCCTAGATGTCCCATATGTCCTTAACGTCTCAGACGTCCCAGATGTCTCAAATGCCCCTAACGTCCCCGACGTCCCAGATGTCCCATATGTCCCTAACGTCCCAGACGTCCCAGACGTCCTAGTTGTCCCATATGTCCTTAACGTCCCAGACGTCCCAGATGTCTTAAATGTCCCTAACGTCCCCGACGTCCCAGATGTCTTATATGTCCCTAACGTCCCAGACGTCCCAGATATCCCATATGTCCCATATGTTTCTAATGTCCCAGGCGTGTTAAATGTCCCATATGTTCCATATGTCCCTAACGTCCCAGACGTCCTAGATGTCCCATATGTTCTTAACGTCCCAGACGTCCCAGATGTCCCATATGTCCCATATGTCCCTAATCTCCCAGGCGTCCTAAATGTCCCATATGTCCTTAACGTCCCAGACGTCCCAGACGTCCTAGATGTCCCATATGTCCCTAACGTCTTAGACGTCCCAGATGTCCCATATCTCCCTAACGTCCCAGACGTCCCAGATGCCCCATATGTACCATATGTTTACAATGTCCCAGGCGTCCTAGATGTTCCATATGTCCCTAACGTCCCAGACGTCTTAAATGTCCCATATGTCCCTAACGTCCCAGACGTCCCAGCTGTCCCGTATGTCCCTAACGTCCCAGACGTCCCAGACGTCCTAGATGTCCTATATGTTCCTAACGTCCTAGACGTCCTAGATGTCGTATATGTCCCTAGCTTCCCAGGCGTCCCAGATGTCCCATACGTCCCTCATGTCCCAGGCGTCCTAAATGTCCCATATGTCCTTAACGTCCAAGACGTCCCAAACGTCCTAGATGTCCCATATGTCCTTAACGTCCCAGACGTCCTAGATGTCCCATATGTCCTTAACGTCCCATACGTCCCAGATGTCCCATATGTCCCATATGTCCCTAATGTCCCAGGCGTCCTAAATGTCCCATATGTCCTTAACGTTCCAGACGTCCCAAACGTCCTAGATGTCGCATATGTCCTTAACGTGCCAGACGTCCCAGATGTCCCATATGACCCTAATGTCCTAGGCCTCCCAGATGTCCCATATGTCCCTAATGTCCCAGGCGTCCTAAATGCCCCATATGTCCTTATCGTCCTAGACGTCCCAGACGTCCTAGATGTCCCATATGTCCTTAACGTCCCAGACGTCCCAGATTTCCCACATGTCCCTAACATTCCAGACGTCCCAGATGTCCCATATGTCCCATATGTCTCTAATGTCCCAGGCGTCCTAGATGTTTCATACGTCCCTAACGTCCCAGACGTCCCAAATGTAACATATGTCCCTAACGTCTCAGACATCCCAGCTGTCTCGTATGTCCCTAACGTTCTAGACGTCCCAGATGTCCCATATGTCTCATATGTCCCTAATGTCCCAAGCGTCCTAGATGTCCCATATGTCCCTAATGTCCCAGGCGTCCTAAATGTCCCATATGTCCTTAACGTCGCAGACGTCCCAGACGTCCTAGTTGTCCCATATGTCTTTCACGTCCCAGACGTCCCAGCTGTCCCTTATGTCCCTAATGTCTCAGACGTCCCAGCTGTCCCGTGTGTCCCTAACGTTTCAGACGTCCCAGATGTCGCATATGTCCCATATGTCCCTAATGTCCCAGACGTCCTAGATGTCCCATGTCCTTAACGTCCCAAACGTCCCAAATGTCCCATATGTCCCTAACGTTCTAGACGTCCCAGATGTCCCATATATCCCATATGTAACTAATGTCCCAGGCGTCCTAGATGTCCCATATGTCCCTAATGTCCCAGGCGTCCTAAATGTCCCATATGTCCTTAACGTTCCAGACGTCCCAGACGTCCTAGATGTCCCATATGTCCTTAACGTGCCAAACGTCCCAGATGTCCCATATTTCCTTAACGTCCCAGACGTCCCAGATGTCTTAGATGTCGTATATGTACTTAACGGCCCAGACGTCCCAAATGTCCCATATGTCCCTAACGTCCCAAACGACCCAGACGTCCTAAATGTCCCATATGTCCCTAACAACTTAGACGTCGTTGATGTTCTATATGTCCCTAACGTCCCAGACGTCTCAGATGTCTCATACGTCCCTAACGTCCCAGTCGTCCCAGATGTCCCGTAGGTCCCTAACGTCCAGACGTTCTAGATGTCCCATATGTCCTTAACGTCCCAGACGTCCCAGATGTCCCATATGTTCTTAACGTCCCAGACGTCCTAGATGTCCCATATGTCCCTATCGTCCCAAACGTACTTGATGTCCTATATGTCCTTAACGTCCCAGACGTCCTAGATGTCCCATATGTCCCTAACGTCCCAGACGTCCCAGATGTCCCATATGTCCCATATGTCCCTAATATCCCAGGCGTCCTAAATGTCCCATATGTCCTTAACGTCCCAGACGTCCAAGATGTCCCATATGTTCCACATGTCCTTAATATCCCAGGGTCCCAGATGTCCCATATGTCCCATAGGTCCCTAAAGTCTCAGGTGTCCTAAATGTCTCATATGTCGTTAACGTCCCAGACGTCCCAGACGTCCTAGACGTCCCATATGTCCCTAACGTCCCAGACGTCCTAGATATCCCATATGTACCATATGTCCCTAATGTCCCAGGCGTCTTAAATGTCCTATATGTCTTTAACGTCCCTGACGTCCCAGACGCCTAGATGTCCCATATGTATTTAACGTCCCAGACGTCCCACATGTCCCATATGTTCCTAACGTCCCAGACGTCCCAGATGTCCCACATGTCCCATATGTCCCTAATGTCTCAGGCGTCCTAGATGTTCCATATGTCCCTAACGTCCCAGACGTCCTAAATGTCCCATATGTCCCTAACGTCCCAGACGTCCCAGCTGTCTCGTATGAACATAACGTCTCAGACGTCCCAGACGTCCTAGATGTCCCATATGTCCCTAACGTCCCAGACGTCCTAGATGTCCTATATGTCCCTAACGTCCCAGACGTCCCAGATGACCCATATGTCCCTAATGTCCCAGACGTCCCAGATTTCTCATATGTCCCTAACGTCCCAGACGTCCCAGATGTCCCACATGTCCTATATGTCCCTAATGTCCCAGGCGTCCCGTATGTCCCATATGCCCCATATGGCCCTAATGTCCCAGGCGTAATAAATGTCCCACATGTCCTTGACGTCTCACACGTCCCAGATGTCCCATATGTCCCTAATGTCCAGGCGTCTTCAATGTCCCATATGTCCTTAAGGTCCCAGTCGTCCCAGACGTCCTAGATGTCCCATATGTCCTTAGCGTCCCAGACGTCCCAGCTGTCCCATATGTCCCTATCGTCCCAGACGTCCCAGATGTCCCACATGTCCTATATGTCCCTAATGTCACAGGCGTCCCAGATGTCCCATATGCCCCATATGTCCCTAATGTCCCAAGCGTCCTAAATGTCCCATATGTCCTTAACGTCCCAGACGTCCCAGACGTCCTAGATGTCCCATATGTCCTTAACGTCCCAGACGTCCCAGATGTCCCATATGTCCCTAACGTCCCAGACGGCCCAGATGTCCCATATGTCCCATATGTCCCTAATGTCCCAGGCGTCCCGTATGTCCCATATGGCCCTAATGTCCCAGGCGTCCTAAATGTCCCATATGTCCTTGACGTCTCACACGTCCCAGATGTCCCATATGTCCCTAATCTCCAGGCGTCTTAAATGTTCCATATGTCCTTAACGTCCCAGACGTCCCAGACGTCCTAGATGTCCCATATGTCCTTAGCGTCCCAGACGTTCCAGATGTCCCATATGTCCCTATCGTCCCAGACGTCCCAGATGTCCTATATGTCCTATATGTCCCTAATGTCCCAGGCGTCCCAGATGTCCTATATGTCCCATATGTCCCCAATGTCCCAAGCGTCCTAAATGTCCCATATGTCCTTAACGTCCCAGACGTCCCAGACGTCCAAGATGTCCCATATGTCCTTAACGTCCCAGACGTCCCAGATGTCCCATATGTCCCTAACGTCCCAGACGGCCCAGATGTCCTATATGTCCCATATGTCACTAATGTCCCATATGTCCCTAATGTCCCAGGCGTCCTAGATGTTCCATATGTCCCTAACGTCCCAGACGTCCCAGCTGTCCCGTATGTCCCTAACGTCCCAGACGTCCCAGACGTGCCAGATGCCCCATATGTCCCTAACGTCCCAGACGTCCTGAACGTCCTATGCATCCCTAACATCCCAGCCGTCCCAGACGTCCCATATGTCCCATATGTCCCATATGTCCCTAATGTCCCAGGCGTCCCAGATGTCCCATATGTCCGATATGTCCTTAATGTTCCAGGCCTCCTAAATGTCCTATATGTCCTTAACGTCCCAGACGTCCCATATGTCCCTAACGTCCCAGACGTTCCAGATGTCTCATATGTCCCTAATGTCCCAGGCGTCCCAGATGTCCCATATGTCCCATATGTCCCTAATGTCCCAGGCGTTTTAAATGTCCCATATGTCCTTAACGTCCCAGACTTTCCAGATGTCCCATATGTCCCTAACGTCCAGACGTTCTAGATGTCCCATATGTCCTTAACGTCCCAGACGTCCCAGATGTCCCATATGTTCTTAACGTCCCAGACGTCCTAGATGTCCCATATGTCCCTATCGTCCCAAACGTACTTGATGTCCTATATGTCCTGAACGTCCCAGACGTCCTAGATGTCCCATATGTCCCTAACGTCCCAGACGTCCCAGATGTCCCATATGTCCCATATGTCCCTAATATCCCAGGCGTCCTAAATGTTCCATATGTCCTTAACGTCCCAGACGTCCCAGATGTCCCATATGTTCCACATGTCCTTAATATCCCAGGGTCCCAGATGTCCCATATGTCCCATAGGTCCCTAAAGTCTCAGGCGTCCTAAATGTCTCATATGTCGTTAACGTCCCAGACGTCCCAGACGTCCTAGACGTCCCATATGTCCCTAACGTCCCAGACGTCCTAGATATCCCATATGTACCATATGTCCCTAATGTCCCAGGCGTCCTAAATGTCCTATATGTCTTTAACGTCCCTGACGTCCCAGACGCCTCGATGTCCCATATGTATTTAACGTCCCAGACGTCCCACATGTCCCATATGTTCCTAACGTCCCAGACGTCCCAGATGTCCCACATGTCCCATATGTCCCTAATGTCTCAGGCGTCCTAGATGTTCCATATGTCCCTAACGTCCCAGACGTCCTAAATGTCCCATATGTCCCTAACGTCCCAGACGTCCCAGCTGTCTCGTATGAACATAACGTCTCAGACGTCCCAGACGTCCTAGATGTCCCATATGTCCCTAACGTCCCAGACGTCCCAGACGTCCCAGATTTCTCATATGTCCCTAACGTCCCAGACGTCCCAGATGTCCCACATGTCCTATATGTCCCTAATGTCCCAGGCGTCCCGTATGTCCCATATGCCCCATATGGCCCTAATGTCCCAGGCGTAATAAATGTCCCACATGTCCTTGACGTCTCACACGTCCCAGATGTCCCATATGTCCCTAATGTCCAGGCGTCTTCAATGTCCCATATGTCTTTAAGGTCCCAGTCGTCCCAGACGTCCTAGATGTCCCATATGTCCTTAGCGTCCCAGACGTCCCAGATGTCCCATATGTCCCTATCGTCCCAGACGTCCCAGATGTCCCACATGTCCTATATGTCCCTAATGTCACAGGCGTCCCAGATGTCCCATATGCCCCATATGTCCCTAATGTCCCAAGCGTCCTAAATGTCCCATATGTCCTTAACGTCCCAGACGTCCCAGACGTCCTAGATGTCCCATATGTCCTTAACGTCCCAGACGTCCCAGATGTCCCATATGTCCCTAACGTCCCAGACGGCCCAGATGTCCCATATGTCCCATATGTCCCTAATGTCCCAGGCGTCCCGTATGTCCCATATGGCCCTAATGTCCCAGGCGTCCTAAATGTCCCATATGTCCTTGACGTCTCACACGTCCCAGATGTCCCATATGTCCCTAATCTCCAGGCGTCTTAAATGTTCCATATGTCCTTAACGTCCCAGACGTCCCAGACGTCCTAGATGTCCCATATGTCCTTAGCGTCCCAGACGTTCCAGATGTCCCATATGTCCCTATCGTCCCAGACGTCCCAGATGTCCTATATGTCCTATATGTCCCTAATGTCCCAGGCGTCCCAGATGTCCTATATGTCCCATATGTCCCCAATGTCCCAAGCGTCCTAAATGTCCCATATGTCCTTAACGTCCCAGACGTCCCAGACGTCCAAGATGTCCCATATGTCCTTAACGTCCCAGACGTCCCAGATGTCCCATATGTCCCTAACGTCCCAGACGGCCCAGATGTCCTATATGTCCCATATGTCCCTAACGTCCCAGACGTCCCAGCTGTCCCGTATGTCCCTAACGTCCCAGACGTCCCAGACGTCCCAGATGCCCCATATGTCCCTAACGTCCCAGACGTCCTGAACGTCCTATGCATCCCTAACATCCCAGCCGTCCCAGACGTCCCATATGTCCCATATGTCCCATATGTCCCTAATGTCCCAGGCGTCCCAGATGTCCCATATGTCCGATATGTCCTTAATGTTCCAGGCCTCCTAAATGTCCTATATGTCCTTAACGTCCCAGACGTCCCATACGTCCCTAACGTCCCAGACGTTCCAGATGTCTCATATGTCCCTAATGTCCCAGGCGTCCCAGATGTCCCATATGTCCCATATGTCCCTAATGTCCCAGGCGTTTTAAATGTCCCATATGTCCTTAACGTCCCAGACTTTCCAGATGTCCCATATGTCCCTAACGTCTCAGGCGTTCTAAATGTCCCATATGTTCTTAACGTTTCAGACGTCCTAGATGTCCCATATGTCCTTAGCGTCTCAGACTTCCCAGATGTCCCATATGTCCCTAACGTCCCAGGCGTCCTAAATGTCCCATATGTACTTAACGTCCCAGACGTCCTAGATGTCCCATATGTCCCAATTGTCCCTAATGTTTTAGGCGTCCCAGATGTCCCATATGTCCCAAATGTACCTAATGTCCCAGGCGTCCTAAATGTCCCATATGTCCTTAACGTCCCAGACGTCCCAGAAGTCCTAGATGTCCCATATGTCTTTAACGTCCCAGACGTCCCAGATGTCTCATATGTCCCTAACATCCCAGACGTCCCAGATGTCCCATATGTTCCTAACGTCCCAGACGTCCCAGATGTCCCATATGTCCCTAACGTCCCTGACGTCCTAGATGTCCCATATGTCCTTAACGTCTCAGACGTCCCAGATGACCCATATGTCCCTAACGTCCCTGACGTCCTAGATGTCCCATATGTCCTTAACGTCTCAGACGTCCCAGATGACCCATATGTCCCTAACGTCTCAGACGTCCTAGATGTCCCATATGTCCTTAACGTCCCAGACGTCGCAGACGTCCTAAATGTCCCATATGTCCTTAACGTCCCAGATGTCCCAGATGTCCCATATGTTCCTAACGTCCCAGCCGTCCCAGATGTCCCATATGTCCCATATGTCCCTAATGTCCCAGGCGTCCTAGATATTTCATATGTCCTTAACGTCCCAGACGTCCTAAATGTCCCATATGTCCCTAACGTCCCAGACGTCCCATTTGTCCCATATGTCCCTAATGTCCCAGGCGTCCTAAATGTCCCATATGTCCTTAACGTCCCAGACGTTCCAGACGTCCTAGATGTCCCATATGTCCTTAACGTCCCAGACGTCCCAGATGTCCCATATGTCCCTAACGTCCCAGCCGTCCCAGATGTCCCATATGTCCCTAATGTCCCAGGCGTCCTAGATATTCCATATGTCCCTAACGTCCCAGTCGTCCTAAATGTCCCATATGTCCCTAACGTCCCAGACGTCCCAGATGTCCCATATATCCTTAACCTCCCAGACGTCCCAGATGTCCCATATGTTCCATATGTCCCTAATGTCTCAGGCGTCACAGATGTCCCATATGTCCCATATGTCCCATATGTCCCTAATGTCCAAGGCGTCCTAAATGTCCCATATGTCCTTAAAGTCCCAGACGTCGCAGACGTCCTAGATGTCCGATATGTCCTTAACGTCCCAGACGTCCCAGATGTCCCATATGTCCCATATGTCCCTAATGTCATAGGCGTCCTAAATGTCCCATATGTCCTTAACGTCCCAGACGTCCCAGACGTCCTAGATGTCCCATATGTCCTTAACGCCCCAGACGTCCCAAATATCCCATATGTCCCTAACATCCCAGACGTCCCAGATGTCCCATTTGTCCCATTTGTCCCTAATGTTCCAGGCGTCCCAGATGGCCCATATGCCCATATGTCCCTAATGTCCCAGGCGTCCTAAATGTCCCATATGTCCTTAACGTCCCAGACATCCCAGACGTCCTAGATGTCCCATATGTCCTTAACGTCCCAGATGTCCCAGATGTCCCATATGTCCCTAACGTGCCAGCCGTCCCAGATGTCCCATATGTCCCATATTTCCCTAATGTCCCAGGCGTCCTAGATATTCCATATGTCCCTAACGACCCAGACGTCCTAAATGTCCCATATGTCCCTAACGTCCCAGACGTCCCAGATGTCCCATATGTCCTTAACGTCCCAGACGTCCCAGATGTCCCATATTTTCCATATGTCCCTAATAGCTCAGGCGTCCCAGATGTCCCATATGTCCCATATGTCACTAATGTCCAAGGCGTCTTAAATGTCCCATATGTCCTTAAAGTCCCAGACGTCCCAGACGTCCTAGATGTCCCATATGTCCCATATGTCTTTAATGTCCGAGGCGTCCTAAATGTCCCATATGTCCTTAACGTCACAGACGTCCCAGACGTCCTAGATGTCCCATATGTCCTTAACGCCCCAGACGTCCCAGATGTCCCATATGTCCCTAACGTCCCAGACGTCCCAGATGTCCCATATGTCCCATTTGTCCCTAATGTCCCAGGCGTCCCAGATGGCCCATATGTCCCTAATGTCTCAGGCGTCCTAAATGTCCCATATGTCCTTAACGTCCCAGACGTCCTAGATGTCTCATATGTCCCTAGCATCCCAGACGTCAAAGATGTCCCATATGTCCTATATGTCCCTAATGTCCCAGGCGTCCTAGATGTTCCATATGTCCCTAACGTCCCAGACGTCCTAAATGTCCCATATGACCCATATGTCCCTAACGTCCCAGACGTCCCAGATGTCCCATATGTCCCATTTGTCCCTAATGTCCCAGGCGTCCCAGATGGCCCATATGTCCCTAATGTCCCAGGCGTCCTAAATGTCCCATATTTCCTTAACGTCCCAGACGTCCTAGATGTCCCATATGTCACTAGCATCCCAGGCGTCTCAGATGTCCTATATGTCCCATATGCCCCTAATGTCCCAGGCGTCCTAAATGTCCCACATGTCCTTAACGTCCCAGACGTCCCAGACGTCCTAGATGTCCCATATGTCCTTAACGTCCCAGACCTCCCAGATGTCCCATATGTCCCATATGTCCTTAATGTCCCAGGCGTCCTAAATGTCCCATATGTCCCTAACGTCCCAGACGTACTTGATGTCCTATATGTCCCTAACGTCCCAGACGTCCCAGATGTCCCATATGTCCCTAAAGTCCCAGACGTCCCAGATGTCCCATATGTCCCTAACGTCCCAGACGCCCTAGACGTCCCAAATGTATTTAACGTCCTAGACCTCCCAGATGTCCCATATGTCCCTAAAGTCCCAGACGTCCCAGATATCCCATATGTCCCATATGTCCCTAATGTCCCAGGCGTCCTAAATGTCCCATATGTTTTTAACGTCCCAGACGACACAGACGTCCTAAATGTCCGATATGTCCTTAACGTCTCAGACGTCCCAGATGTCCCATATGCCCCATATGTCTTTAATCTCCCAGGCGTCCTAAATGTCCCATATGTCCTTAACGTCCCAGACGTCCCAGACGTCCTAGTTGTCCCATATGTCCTTAACGTCCCAGACGTGCCAGATGTCTCAAATGTCCCTAACGTCCCAGACGTCCCAGATGTCCCTAATGTCCCATATGTCCCTAATGTCCCAGGCGTCCCAGGTGTCCCATATGTCCTATATGTCTTTAATGTCCCAGGCGTCCTAAATGTCCCATATCTCCTTAACGTCCCATACGTCCCAGACGTCCTAGTTGTCCCATATGTCCCTAACGTCCCAGACGTCCCATTTGTCCCATATCTCCCTAACGTCCCAGACGTCCCAGATGTCCCATATGTCCCATATGTTTACAATGTACCGGGCGTCCTAGATGTTCCATATGTGCCTAGCGTCCCAGACGTCCTAAATGTCCTATATGTTCCTAACGTCCCAGACGTCCCAGCTGTCTCGTATGTCCCTAACGTCGCAGACGTCCCAGACGTCCCAGATGCCCCATATGTCCCTAACGTCCCAGACGTCCTGAACGTCCTATGCATCCCTAACATCCCAGCCGTCCCAGACGTCCCATATGTCCCATATGTCCCATATGTCCCTAATGTCCCAGGCGTCCCAGATGTCCCATATGTCCGATATGTCCTTAATGTTCCAGGCCTCCTAAATGTCCTATATGTCCTTAACGTCCCAGACGTCCCATATGTCCCTAACGTCCCAGACGTTCCAGATGTCTCATATGTCCCTAATGTCCCAGGCGTCCCAGATGTCCCATATGTCCCATATGTCCCTAATGTCCCAGGCGTTTTAAATGTCCCATATGTCCTTAACGTCCCAGACTTTCCAGATGTCCCATATGTCCCTAACGTCTCAGGCGTTCTAAATGTCCCATATGTTCTTAACGTTTCAGACGTCCTAGATGTCCCATATGTCCTTAGCGTCTCAGACTTCCCAGATGTCCCATATGTCCCTAACGTCCCAGGCGTCCTAAATGTCCCATATGTACTTAACGTCCCAGACGTCCTAGATGTCCCATATGTCCCAATTGTCCCTAATGTTTTAGGCGTCCCAGATGTCCCATATGTCCCAAATGTACCTAATGTCCCAGGCGTCCTAAATGTCCCATATGTCCTTAACGTCCCAGACGTCCCAGAAGTCCTAGATGTCCCATATGTCTTTAACGTCCCAGACGTCCCAGATGTCTCATATGTCCCTAACATCCCAGACGTCCCAGATGTCCCATATGTTCCTAACGTCCCAGACGTCCCAGATGTCCCATATGTCCCTAACGTCCCTGACGTCCTAGATGTCCCATATGTCCTTAACGTCTCAGACGTCCCAGATGACCCATATGTCCCTAACGTCCCAGACGTCCTAGATGTCCCATATGTCATTAACGTCCCAGACGTCCCAGTTGTCCCATATGTCCCTAACGTCCCAGCCGTCCCAGATGTCCCATATGTCCCATATGTCCCTAATGTAGCAGGCGTCCTAGATATTCCATATGTCCCTAACGTCCCAGACGTCCTAAATGTCCCATATGTCCCTAACGTCCTAGACGTTCCAGGTGTTCCATATGTCCCTAACGTCTCAGACGTCCTAGATGTCCCATATGTCCTTAACGTCCCAGACGTCGCAGACGTCCTAAATGTCCCATATGTCCTTAACGTCCCAGATGTCCCAGATGTCCCATATGTTCCTAACGTCCCAGCCGTCCCAGATGTCCCATATGTCCCATATGTCCCTAATGTCCCAGGCGTCCTAGATATTTCATATGTCCTTAACGTCCCAGACGTCCTAAATGTCCCATATGTCCCTAACGTCCCAGACGTCCCATTTGTCCCATATGTCCCTAATGTCCCAGGCGTCCTAAATGTCCCATATGTCCTTAACGTCCCAGACGTTCCAGACGTCCTAGATGTCCCATATGTCCTTAACGTCCCAGACGTCCCAGATGTCCCATATGTCCCTAACGTCCCAGCCGTCCCAGATGTCCCATATGTCCCTAATGTCCCAGGCGTCCTAGATATTCCATATGTCCCTAACGTCCCAGTCGTCCTAAATGTCCCATATGTCCCTAACGTCCCAGACGTCCCAGATGTCCCATATATCCTTAACCTCCCAGACGTCCCAGATGTCCCATATGTTCCATATGTCCCTAATGTCTCAGGCGTCACAGATGTCCCATATGTCCCATATGTCCCATATGTCCCTAATGTCCAAGGCGTCCTAAATGTCCCATATGTCCTTAAAGTCCCAGACGTCGCAGACGTCCTAGATGTCCGATATGTCCTTAACGTCCCAGACGTCCCAGATGTCCCATATGTCCCATATGTCCCTAATGTCATAGGCGTCCTAAATGTCCCATATGTCCTTAACGTCCCAGACGTCCCAGACGTCCTAGATGTCCCATATGTCCTTAACGCCCCAGACGTCCCAAATATCCCATATGTCCCTAACATCCCAGACGTCCCAGATGTCCCATTTGTCCCATTTGTCCCTAATGTTCCAGGCGTCCCAGATGGCCCATATGCCCATATGTCCCTAATGTCCCAGGCGTCCTAAATGTCCCATATGTCCTTAACGTCCCAGACATCCCAGACGTCCTAGATGTCCCATATGTCCTTAACGTCCCAGATGTCCCAGATGTCCCATATGTCCCTAACGTGCCAGCCGTCCCAGATGTCCCATATGTCCCATATTTCCCTAATGTCCCAGGCGTCCTAGATATTCCATATGTCCCTAACGACCCAGACGTCCTAAATGTCCCATATGTCCCTAACGTCCCAGACGTCCCAGATGTCCCATATGTCCTTAACGTCCCAGACGTCCCAGATGTCCCATATTTTCCATATGTCCCTAATAGCTCAGGCGTCCCAGATGTCCCATATGTCCCATATGTCACTAATGTCCAAGGCGTCTTAAATGTCCCATATGTCCTTAAAGTCCCAGACGTCCCAGACGTCCTAGATGTCCCATATGTCCCATATGTCTTTAATGTCCGAGGCGTCCTAAATGTCCCATATGTCCTTAACGTCACAGACGTCCCAGACGTCCTAGATGTCCCATATGTCCTTAACGCCCCAGACGTCCCAGATGTCCCATATGTCCCTAACGTCCCAGACGTCCCAGATGTCCCATATGTCCCATTTGTCCCTAATGTCCCAGGCGTCCCAGATGGCCCATATGTCCCTAATGTCTCAGGCGTCCTAAATGTCCCATATGTCCTTAACGTCCCAGACGTCCTAGATGTCTCATATGTCCCTAGCATCCCAGACGTCAAAGATGTCCCATATGTCCTATATGTCCCTAATGTCCCAGGCGTCCTAGATGTTCCATATGTCCCTAACGTCCCAGACGTCCTAAATGTCCCATATGACCCATATGTCCCTAACGTCCCAGACGTCCCAGATGTCCCATATGTCCCATTTGTCCCTAATGTCCCAGGCGTCCCAGATGGCCCATATGTCCCTAATGTCCCAGGCGTCCTAAATGTCCCATATTTCCTTAACGTCCCAGACGTCCTAGATGTCCCATATGTCACTAGCATCCCAGGCGTCTCAGATGTCCTATATGTCCCATATGCCCCTAATGTCCCAGGCGTCCTAAATGTCCCACATGTCCTTAACGTCCCAGACGTCCCAGACGTCCTAGATGTCCCATATGTCCTTAACGTCCCAGACCTCCCAGATGTCCCATATGTCCCATATGTCCTTAATGTCCCAGGCGTCCTAAATGTCCCATATGTCCCTAACGTCCCAGACGTACTTGATGTCCTATATGTCCCTAACGTCCCAGACGTCCCAGATGTCCCATATGTCCCTAAAGTCCCAGACGTCCCAGATGTCCCATATGTCCCTAACGTCCCAGACGCCCTAGACGTCCCAAATGTATTTAACGTCCTAGACCTCCCAGATGTCCCATATGTCCCTAAAGTCCCAGACGTCCCAGATATCCCATATGTCCCATATGTCCCTAATGTCCCAGGCGTCCTAAATGTCCCATATGTTTTTAACGTCCCAGACGACACAGACGTCCTAAATGTCCGATATGTCCTTAACGTCTCAGACGTCCCAGATGTCCCATATGCCCCATATGTCTTTAATCTCCCAGGCGTCCTAAATGTCCCATATGTCCTTAACGTCCCAGACGTCCCAGACGTCCTAGTTGTCCCATATGTCCTTAACGTCCCAGACGTGCCAGATGTCTCAAATGTCCCTAACGTCCCAGACGTCCCAGATGTCCCTAATGTCCCATATGTCCCTAATGTCCCAGGCGTCCCAGGTGTCCCATATGTCCTATATGTCTTTAATGTCCCAGGCGTCCTAAATGTCCCATATCTCCTTAACGTCCCATACGTCCCAGACGTCCTAGTTGTCCCATATGTCCCTAACGTCCCAGACGTCCCATTTGTCCCATATCTCCCTAACGTCCCAGACGTCCCAGATGTCCCATATGTCCCATATGTTTACAATGTACCGGGCGTCCTAGATGTTCCATATGTGCCTAGCGTCCCAGACGTCCTAAATGTCCTATATGTTCCTAACGTCCCAGACGTCCCAGCTGTCTCGTATGTCCCTAACGTCGCAGACGTCCCAGACGTCCTAGATGTCCCATATGTCCCTAACGTCCCAGACGTCCTAGATGTCGTATATGTCCCTTACGTCCCAGACGTCCCAGGCGTCCCAGATGTTCCATATGTCCCACATGTCCCAGGCGTCCTAAATGTCCCATATGTCCTTAACGTCCCAGACGTCCCAAACGTCCCAGATGTCCCGTATGTCCTTAACGTCTCAGGCGTCCCAGACGTCCTAGATGTCCCATATGTCCTTAACGTCCCAGACGTCTCAGATGTCCCATATGTCCTTATCGTCCCAGACGTCCCAGATGTCCCATATGTTCCATATGTCCCTAATGTCCCAGGCGTCCCAGATGTTCCATATGTCCCATATGTCCCATATGTCCCTAATGTCCAAGGCGTTCTAAATGTCCCATATGTCCTTAACGTCCCAGACGTCCCAGACGTCCTAAATGTCCCATATGTCCTTAACGTCCCACACGTCCCAGATGCCCCATATGTCCCTAACGTCCCAGACGTCCCAGATGTCCCATATGTCCCTAATGTCCCAGGCGTTTCAGATGTCCCATATGTCCAATATGTCCCTAATGTCGCAGGCGTCCTAAATGTCCCATATCTCCTTAACGTCCCAGACGTCCCAGACGTCCTAGATGTCCCATATGTCCTTAACGTCCCATACGTCCCAGATGTCGCATATATCCCATATGTCCTTAATGTCCCAGACGTCCCAGATGTCCCATATGCCCTAACGTCCCAGACGTCTCAGATGTCTTATATGTCTATTTGTCCCTAATGTCCCAGGCGTCCCAGTTGGCCCATATGCCCATATGTCCCTAATGTCCCAGGCGTCCTAAATGTCCCATATGTGCTTAACGTCCCAGACGTCCCAGACGTCCTAGATGTCCCATACGTCCTTAACGTCCCAGACGTCCCAGATATCCCATATGTCCCTAGCATCCCAGACGTCCCAGACATCCTAGATGTCCCATATGTCCTTAACGTCCCAGACGTCCCAGATGTCCCATATGTCCCTAATGTCCCAAACGTCCCAGATGTCCCATATGTCCCATATGTTCCTAATTTCCCAGGCGTCCTAGATGTTCCATTTGTCCCTAACGTCCCGGAAGTTCTAAATGCCCCATATGTCCCTAACGTCCAAGACGTCCCAGCTGTCCCGTATGTCCTTAACGTCCCAGACGTCCCAGACGTCCTAGTTGTCCCATATGTCCTTAACGTCCCAGACGTGTCAGATGTCTCAAATGTCCCTAACGTCCCAGACGTCCCAGATGTCCCTAATGTCCCATATGTCCCTAATGTCCCAGGCGTCCCAGGTGTCCCATATGTCCTATATGTCTTTAATGTCCCAGGCGTCCTAAATGTCCCATATCTCCTTAACGTCCCATACGTCCCAGACGTCCTAGTTGTCCCATATGTCCCTAACGTCCCAGACGTCCCATTTGTCCCATATCTCCCTAACGTCCCAGACGTCCCAGATGTCCCATATGTCCCATATGTTTACAATGTCCCGGGCGTCCTAGATGTTCCATATGTCCCTAGCGTCCCAGACGTCCTAAATGTCCTATATGTTCCTAACGTCCCAGACGTCCCAGCTGTCTCGTATGTCCCTAACGTCCCAGACGTCCCAGACGTCCTAGATGTCCCATATGTCCCTAACGTCCCAGACGTCCTAGATGTCGTATATGTCCCTAACGTCCCAGACGTCCCAGGCGTCCCAGATGTCCCATATGTCCCACATGTCCCAGGCGTCCTAAATGTCCCATATGTCCTTAACGTCCCAGACGTCCCAAACGTCCCAGATGTCCCGTATGTCCTTAACGTCTCAGGCGTCCCAGACGTCCTAGATGTCCCATATGTCCCTAACGCCCCAGACGTCCCAGATGTCCCATATGTCCCTAACGTCCCAGACGTCCTAGATGTCCCTAATGTCCTTAACGTCCCAGACGTCTCAGATGTCCCATATGTCCTTATCGTCCCAGACGTCCCAGATGTCCCATATGTTCCATATGTCCCTAATGTCCCAGGCGTCCCAGATGTTCCATATGTCCCATATGCTCCATATGTCCCTAATGTCAAAGGCGTTCTAAACGTCCCATATGTCCTTAACGTCCCAGACGTCCCGGACGTCCTAAATGTCCCATATGTCCTTAACGTCCCACACGTCCCAGATGCCCCATATGTCCCTAACGTCCCAGACGTCCCAGATGTCCCATATGTCCCTAATGTCCCAGGCGTTTCAGATGTCCCATATGTCCAATATGTCCCTAATGTCGCAGGCGTCTTAAATGTCCCATATCTCCTTAACGTCCCAGATCTCCCAGACGTCCTAGATGTCCCATATGTCCTTAACGTCCCATACGTCCCAGATGTCGCATATATCCCATATGTCCTTAATGTCCCAGACGTCCCAGATGTCCCATATGCCCTAACGTCCCAGACGTCCCAGATGTCTTATATGTCTATTTGTCCCTAATGTCCCAGGCGTCCCAGATGGCCCATATGCCCATATGTCCCTAATGTCCCAGGCGTCCTAAATGTCCCATATGTGCTTAACGTCCCAGACGTCCCAGACGTCCTAGATGTCAGATACGTCCTTAACGTCCCAGACGTCCCAGATATCCCATATGTCCCTAGCATCCCAGACGTCCCAGACATCCTAGATGTCCCATATGTCCTTAACGTCCCAGACGTCCCAGATGTCCCATATGTCATTAATGTCCCAAACGTCCCAGATGTCCCTTATGTCCCATATCATCCTAATTTCCCAGGCGTCCTAGATGTTCCATTTGTCCCTAACGTCCCGGAAGTTCTAAATGCCCCATATGTCCCTAACGTCCAAGACGTCCCAGCTGTTCCGTATGTCCTTAACGTCTCAGACGTCCCAGACGTCCTAGATGTCTCATATGTCCCTAACGCCCCAGACGTCTCAGATGTCCCGTATGTCCTTAACGTCCCAGACGTCCCAGACGTCCTAAATGTTCCATAAGTATTTAACGTCCCAGATGTCCGAGATGTCCCATATGTCCTTAACGTCCCAGACGTCCCAGATGTCCCATATGTCCCTAACGTCCCAGACGTCCCAGATGTCCCGTATGTCCCATATGTCCCTAACGACCCAGGCGTCCCAGATGTCCCACATGTTCCATATGTCCCTAATGTCCCAGGCGTCCTAAATGTCCCATATGCCCTTAACGTCCCAGATGTCCCAAACGTCCTTGATGTCCCATATGTCCTTAACGTCCCAGACGTCCCAGATGTCCCATATGTCCCTAACGTCCCAGACGTCCCAGACGTCCTAGATGTCCTATATGTCCTTAACGTACCAGACGTCCCAGATGTCCCATATGTCCCTAACGTCCCAGACGTCCCAGATGTCTCATATGTCCCTAATGTCCCAGGCGTCCTAGATGTTCCATATGTCCCTAACGTCCCCGACGTCCTAAATGTCCCATATGTCCCTAACGTCCCAGACTTATCAGCTGTCCCGTATGTCCCTAACGTCCCAGACGTCCCAGACGTCCTTGATGACCCATATGTCCCTAACGTCCCAGATGTCCCATATGTCCCATATGTCCCTAATGTCGCAGGCGTCCCAGATGTCCCATATGTCCGATATTTCCCTAATGTTCCAGGCGTCCTAAATGTCCCATATGTCCTTATCGTTCCAGACGTCTCAAATGTCCCATATGTCCTTAACGTCCCAGACGTCCCAAACGTACTAGATGTCTCACATGTCCTTAACGTCCCAGACGTCCCAGATGTCCCATATGTCCCTAACGTCCCAGACGTCCCAGATGTCTCATATGTCCCTAATGTCCCAGTCGTCCCAGATGTCCCATATGTCCCATTTGTCCCTAATGTCCCAGGCGTCCCAGATGGCCCATATGTCCCTAATGTCCCAGGCGTCCTAAATGGCCCATATGTCCTTAACGTCCCAGACGTCCTAGATGTCCTATATGTCCCTAGCATCCCAGGCGTCTCAGATGTCCTATATGTCCCATATGCCCCTAATGTCCCAGGCGTCCTAAATGTCCCACATGTCCTTAACGTCCCAGACGTCCCAGACGTCCTAGATGTCCCATATGTCCTTAACGTCCCAGACCTCCCAGATGTCCCATATGTCCCATATGTCCTTAATGTCCCAGGCGTCCTAAATGTCCCATATGTCCCTAACGTCCCAGACGTACTTGATGTCTTATATGTCCCTAAAGTCCCAGACGTCCCAGATGTCCCATATGTCCCTAACGTCCCAGACGCCCTAGACGTCCCAAATGTATTTAACGTCCTAGACCTCCCAGATGTCCCATATGTCCCTAAAGTCCCAGCCGTCACAGATATCCCATATGTCCCATATGTCCCTAATGTCCCAGGCGTCCTAAATGTCCCATATGTTTTTAACGTCCCAGACGACACAGACGTCCTAAATGTCCCATATGTCCTTAACGTCCCAGACGTCCCAGATGTCCCATATGTCTTTAATCTCCCAGGCGTCCTAAATGTCCCATATGTCCTTAACGTCCCAGACGTCCCAGACGTCCTAGTTGTCCCATATGTCCTTTACGTCCCAGACGTGCCAGATGTCTCAAATGTCCCTAACGTCCCAGACGTCCCAGATGTCCCTAATGTCCCATATGTCCCTAATGTCCCAGGCGTCCCAGGTGTCCCATATGTCCTATATGTCTTTAATGTCCCAGGCGTCCTAAATGTCCCATATCTCCTTAACGTCCCATACGTCCCAGACGTCCTAGTTGTCCCATATGTCCCTAACGTCCCAGACGTCCCATTTGTCCCATATCTGCCTAACGTCCCAGACGTCCCAGATGTCCCATATGTCCCATATGTTTACAATGTCCCGGGCGTCCTAGAAGTTCCATATGTCCCTAGCGTCCCAGACGTCCTAAATGTCCTATATGTTCCTAACGTCCCAGACGTCCCAGCTGTCTCGTATGTCCCTAACGTCCCAGACGTCCCAGACGTCCTAGATGTCCCATATGTCCCTAACGTCCCAGACGTCCTAGATGTCGTATATGTCCCTAACGTCCCAGACGTCCCAGGCGTCCCAGATGTCCCATATGTCCCACATGTCCCAGGCGTCCTAAATGCCCCATATGTCCTTAACGTCCCAGACGTCCCAAACGTCCCAGATGTCCCGTATGTCCTTAACGTCTCAGGCGTCCCAGACGTCCTAGATGTCCCATATGTCCCTAACGCCCCAGACGTCCCAGATGTCCCATATGTCCCTAACGTCCCAGACGTCCTAGATGTCCCTAATGTCCTTAACGTCCCAGACGTCTCAGATGTCCCATATGTCCTTATCGTCCCAGACGTCCCAGATGTCCCATATGTTCCATATGTCCCTAATGTCCCAGGCGTCCCAGATGTTCCATATGTCCCATATGTCCCATATGTCCCTAATGTCAAATTCGTTCTAAATGTCCCATATGTCCTTAACGTCCCAGACGTCCCAGACGTCCTAAATGTCCCATATGTCCTTAACGTCCCACACGTCACAGATGCCCCATATGTCCCTAACGTCCCAGACGTCCCAGATGTCCCATATGTCCCTAATGTCCCAGGCGTTTCAGATGTCCCATATGTCCAATATGTCCCTAATGTCGCAGGCGTCTTAAATGTCCCATATCTCCTTAACGTCCCAGACGTCCCAGACGTCCTAGATGTCCCATATGTCCTTAACGTCTCATACGTCCCAGATGTCGCATATATCACATATGTCCTTAATGTCCCAGACGTCCCAGATGTCCCATATGTCCCTAATGTCCCAGGCGTTTCAGATGTCCCATATGTCCAATATGTCCCTAATGTCGCAGGCGCCTTAAATGTCCCATATCTCCTTAACGTCCCAGACGTCCCAGACGTCCTAGATGTCCCATATGTCCTTAACGTCCCATACGTCCCAGATGTCGCATATATCCCATATGTCCTTAACGTCCCAGACGTCCCAGACGTCCTAAATGTCCCATATGTCCTTAACGTCCCACACGTCCCAGATGTCCCATATGCCCTAACGTCCCAGACGTCCCAGATGTCTTATATGTCTATTTGTCCCTAATGTCCCAGGCGTCCCAGATGGCCCATATGCCCATATGTCCCTAATGTCCCAGGCGTCCTAAATGTCCCATATGTGCTTAACGTCCCAGACGTCCCAGACGTCCTAGATGTCCCATACGTCCTTAACGTCCCAGACGTCCCAGATATCCCATATGTCCCTAGCATCCCAGACGTCCCAGACATCCTAGATGTCCCATATGTCCTTAACGTCCCAGACGTCCCAGATGTCCCATATGTCCCTAATGTCCCAAACGTCTAGGATGTCCCATATGTCCCATATGTTCCTAATTTCCCAGGCGTCCTAGATGTTCCATTTGTCCCTAACGTCCCGGAAGTTCTAAATGCCCCATATGTCCCTAACGTCCAAGACGTCCCAGCTGTCCCGTATGTCCTTAACGTCTCAGACGTCCCAGACGTCCTAGATGTCCCATATGTCCCTAACGCCCCAGACGTCTCAGATGTCCCGTATGTCCTTAACGTCCCAGACGTCCCAGACGTCCTAAATGTCCCATAAGTATTTAACGTCCCAGATGTCCGAGATGTCCCATATGTCCTTAACGTCCCAGACGTCCCAGATGTCCCATATGTCCCTAACGTCCCAGACGTCCCAGATGTCCCGTATGTCCCATATGTCCCTAACGACCCAGGCGTCGCAGATGTCCCACATGTTCCATATGTCCCTAATGTCCCAGGCGTCCTAAATGTCCCATATGCCCTTAACGTCCCAGATGTCCCAAACGTCCTTGATGTCCCATATGTCCTTAACGTCCCAGACGTCCCAGATGTCCCATATGTCCCTAACGTCCCAGACGTCCCAGACGTCCTAGATGTCCTATATGTCCTTAACGTACCAGACGTCCCAGATGTCCCATATGTCCCTAACGTCCCAGACGTCCCAGATGTCTCATATGTCCCTAATGTCCCAGGCGTCCTAGATGTTCCATATGTCCCTAACGTCCCCGACGTCCTAAATGTCCCATATGTCCCTAACGTCCGAGACTTATCAGCTGTCCCGTATGTCCCTAACGTCCCAGACGTCCCAGACGTCCTTGATGACCCATATAATAATAATAATAATAATAATAATAGAGCTTTATTGAGCAACACAAGAAGAAAAAAAATACATCATTCGAAAAAGCGTAATAATTCTTAAATGCTATATGCTGCCCAACCACAAGGCGAGATTCAAATCGGGTGGTAAACCTTCTTTGCTCTTCCACCTAAACCTTGACTTCTTCTAAAATATTATGGAAAATCGCTTGCCTAACCTAAAGAAAATTCCTAACTAATTCTGCAGTGTTCCACTTTCTACTTATATAGAATACATGACATATATATCTTAAAAGGTAATTGAACCAGAGACACTTAAAAACGCTAACAAAGTGAGATATACGATAACAGACAATAAAATATATGAAATATTATTTAAAAATAAAAATTACAAATTTATATTCGTTTTCACATATATATTACTGCAATTGTTTTCTTAACAATTCGGAACGAATTACGGACTTAAACTTTTTAATACTATATGCTTTACAAGAATTTGATACCCTATTGTATAAGGTATAAATCTGATAAGAGAATAATCTCTCAAAGAGTACAGAACTGTGGTGTGGAGGAGAGATAAGACCCCGAAATCGAGTCGAAATATTATGGATATCAGTTCGGAATGTTATTTTGTTATAAAGATACGGAGGACTTTTGTTTGTTAGAATTTTATGGTACAAACACAGACACTGAAGAATTCGCCGATTTTTCATGGACAACCAACCACTTTCCACAAGCTTAAACGATATATGATCATACTTACGTATACCGTATATGTATCGCAAACAGGCGTTTTGAATTTTTTGTATTCGAGCAGATGTAATACTGTCAATACTTGCATGATAAACTGCGACGCAGTAGTTTAATTGTGAAAGTACTAATGCTTCACAAAGCTTTTTCTTAATTTCAATATTAAAATATGATCTATGAATAAAAAGCTTCCTGAGACGATGATAAGCTCGACATATACATCCGTTAATATGATCTCTATATCTAAAACTATTATCTATTGCTAAACCTAAACTTTTTGCCTTTTCCAGAACTGGAATTTTTACATCATTTATTTTAACATTTATGTCGTTTATCAGCTTTTTGCAATTGTTTTTATTTCCAAGTAATAACAATGCTGATTTATTCGGGTTAATTTGTAAAGAAAGCTGGGTGGAAGCATTAAAGATAAATTCCAGTTCGGAGTTTATTAACTGCACGGCATCATGCACGTCTGACGGATTAAATGAGTGGTATAGCTGCGTATCATCAGCGTAAACATGTACACTGCAGCGACTAATTTTGTTGATGAGAACGGAGGTGTAAATGGAATATAATAAAGGAGCCAAAACAGAGCCCTGAGGAACTCCTCGGAATATTGGCAATGGATTTGATAATTTCGAGTCCAGTTGTACACTTTGTGTACGATTTACTAGATAATCCCTTATTAAAGTTAGTGCAATTTTACCTAAGCCAAATAATTTTAAAATTGTAATTAAGGTTTCATGATTGACGGTGTCAAATGCTTTACTGTAATCAAGCAACACCAAAATAGTCATGTCACCTCTATCAGAGGCTGATAGGATGTCATCTGTGACCTTTAACAGTGCTGTAGTGCAGCTATAACCGGCACGAAAACCAGATTGAATTGAAGGTAAAAGATTATTTTCAGCTAGATGATCAGTTAGTTGAGAGAAAATTATTTTTTCAAATACTTTTGAGAGAGTTGGAAGAATACTGATAGGACGAAGGTCTTTAAAATCAACAGGTTTCTTGTTTTTGGGTAGTGGCTTGATTACAGCATACTTCCAACAGTGAGGAAATACACCTTCAGTTATACTAGTGTTAATTATATGGGCCACGATTGGAATTATATACGGACAACACAACTTCAGCATTGCGATATTAATGTTATCATATCCAACTGCATTCGACTCAATGCTGTCAATAATCTTGCCAATCTTATCACAACTAACTACACTGAAATTAAAATTTCCCTCCTCACTGACATCAATATCCAGCGGATCGGGTACAGTTGATTTATTAATTATGGGGACACTATTGATAAAAAAATCGTTAATTTTATTAACATCTGCTAAATTATTCGGTATTTCAATACTTTTATTTTTGCCCAAATCAAGAAGTTCCAATTTCTTCCATAAGGTTTTCGCATTATTATGTGAGTATAAAAAATTAAAATAACACTTTTTTTCATGTTTAACTGCAAAATTTGTGAAGTTTCTTAATAATTTATAATATTCCCAATGCTGAGGTTGCCTGGTTTTTCTATATTTTGCCTTAGCTTTATCTCTAAGCGACATGAGTAATTTTATGTTGTCCGTTAACCACGGCGCGGGGGATTTTGTAATTTTACATGTTTTTAAAGGGGCATGCTTATTAAATAGTTTTAAAAGTGAATCATTGAAAAATTTAAGTTTTTGATTGATGTCATTCATTCTTAATATATAATGAAAAGGTATTGATTCCAAATCTGTATAAAAAGCCTGATCATCAATTTGTCTTATATTACGAAAGGTTCTCAGTTTGGGTGCTGCTTTAGAATCCTTCAGAACAATGTCACAATAAATCATATCATGATCCGATAAATGACAGGCAACTACACCACTATCAATGACCATGGACTCATCAGATACAATGATAAGATCAATAAGTGATGCAGTTGTGGCTGTTAACCGCGTCGGCTCTTCAATAATCTGTGTCAAACCAAGTGATTCCATAAAACCTTGCAAATGGGTGGCAGCCAAGGTATCTGTTTTTATGACGTCAATATTAAAATCACCAAGGCATATAATTTTATCAACGCAAGGCAAGTTCATAGAGATTGCCGTTTCCAATTCATCCAAAAAAAATTTACAATCCACGTTAGGTGGTTTGTAAGCAGTTCCTAAAGCAATTTTAATACCAGATATTTGAATCGAAATCCAAATCTGTGTAATATTATTGTCATTTGTATCGAGTAAGGTGAATGGAAGTGTATCACGAACATATATCCCTACCCCTCCGCCACGACCACTGCGATCACATCTTACGAATTTAAAATTATCTAATTGAACCTCTTCCGAAATGTTAGCATTTAGCCAAGTTTCCGAAACAGTTAATATGCTGATCTCATTCTGGTTAATAAATGTCTCTAGTTCAATGATTTTAGGTAACAACGATCTAATATTGATATGAGCTATCTTGACCATTAGAATAAAATAAATGAAGTTACATGCTTAAATAAGGCTTACGTAAATAAATTAATCATTAAGAAATATGTACACAATGTGAAGGGAAACTAAAAATAGATATTAAGGTTAACTATGAAATTTGGTAAAAGTAAAAACACTTATCTTAGAATACACTAGCACGAAAGTGCTGGCTGGCGGTGATACCGATTTGGCGATTTACTTCTCCGTGGCAGTAAGCGTAGTTTTGAGTTTATCAAGGTCCGCATTCGATGTAATTTTATAGATTTTTGAATTAACTTTGGTAAAAACAGTTCCATTGTTAGTCCACGTGTTTCGAGTGCCATGAACTGCAGCAACATCTTTTAGTAGTTGGACTCGCTTTTTAGTTAGGTCTTCCTTGATGACTATTTTGGAGCTTTTTAGCCTTCTTTTATTCCTAAAAACGAGAGTCTTAATGTTGCGACTTATGAATTTTACAATAATTGGTTTGTGTTGCGGTTCTCTTCCTGGTAGACGATGGCTGCAGTCAATATCGGCAGACGAAATGTTCAAGTTCAGCTTTTCGTTACAAATTTTCACAACCACTTCATCTGTATTTTCGTTGGCTTGCTCGGGCACTCCAAATATCCTGAGGTTATTCCGCCTTGAATATTGCTCAAGCTTATCCCTGGACTCATCAACTTCTTGCATCGCCGTCGCTAATTTCTGTTCAAGCAGAGATATTTTTTGCTCATATTCTTCCATTTTCTGTTTAAATTTGGTGCTGACGTTAGTGTAGATCAGATTAGTAAGTTTGTCCATAAAAGCTTCAGACACGAGCAGTTTATCTACCACTTTTAATATTGTGCCCTCTTCTTTTTCCAACTCGGTCATGCTGTGGGTTTTTTTCTTTTCCTCACTGCACATGGTGGTCACTACTATAGGAAATGCAGATATCCAAAAACTATTTCTATCCGTAAGAATTTAGGACTGTCAAACGAAATTGTTCGGCACGGAGAAATGCAAGCGCGTCTACTCTGCAGGATGGAACATTGCAGTAATTAAAAGCAATGTTTTTTAGATTTAAGGTGACAAGAAGTACAATGTGCTTCAACATGTGAAAACAGCTTTGCACATAGAACAAAAAAAGAAATTTGACAAACAACAGACTGTACAAGAATCTATTGCAACCACCTCTCGAGAAGATGAGCAATTTCAATTTTATTTTGAATTATGTAGGATGAAGATTCAGTCCAACATACCGCCTAAAATGTTGCAAAATAGTCCATTTTTAATTTTTTTATGCTTATAAATCCTCGTTCTAGTCTCCATTGTATTCTTGTCGTAAACCTAGGAAATTTTTACATTTTGGCCAGTTGAGAGCAAAAGATAGTAGTTTATTTTTTAGGATTTCTTTGGAAATATTCATCTTATATAGGCTACTTGTGATAATTTATTACAAAATGCTTTGAAATATCACGTTGCTATTTGCTCTTCAATAGCTTCAAAATTAGTAGTGTAGCCTGACGGGCTAGTTTAATTTAATTTAATTGCTACAACTACCAGACTAAAACTGGCTTCCCAGGAATAGCTCAAAAAATGCCAAGATCCAAATAATAAACTCAGTAACGTAGGATAGAAACACAGAATAACTTCTTATCATTGTATAAGAATTTTTAACTAAATACATTAAATTAAATTGTATTCAACACATGAAATAATAAAATGTAACGATGTTTATAAAAATAAGTTAACTCCTTTAACGGGGCGTTTCGCTCGCTGATAATCGGACGGTGATACACTATTTCGGGACAGCTTGTATATACGTTAGTTCCAGTGTCGTGTAGGCATCGCGCCGGACCTGTACAGATAATATGACTGGTTAGCGGATCTCCACGTAATGGCGGACAATAACAATATACCCGGTCTTGAAATTGTTAAATATACGAAACTGTGGTCAATATCAAGTTAAATTATATGCATACCTAGTGCGTCTTGTGTTTAACGGTGGAACTCCAGGTGTTCAGTTGGCGGGCGACGAATTTAATTTGTTTTACCTGCCAGCTGTTTTACTGCCCCAGGTAAGTGAATTTCGATCATATATGTGCTGTCTCTTGTTGGCGATGATGCCCGCCGGGTTACCCTCGATTCAAACGTGCGTACTTATGGACGGCGACCTCTGGCTTGTTCGGCGGGACCTCCTGGTGCACGCTTTTCGGCTTCGGAGATGCCAAGTCACTCCAGACGCAATTAACAGGTTTGATTAAGTCTGTGTCGCTGTCCTGGTGTGGGGAAACTTGCTTCACAGACGGAGTCGTCACCGGCGAGCTCGATTTGGCCTCCCGGGTGTCCAAACTCTAGAGAACGTCGTCGGCGAGTTCGGCAAACCCTCCTTGTAACTAGGTGTTCGACGTCGTCGTCGTAGGGCCTGAGACGGCTTTCTTGGTCACTGGGTGCACGGGGAATGACGCTGACGAGTCCAAAGACAATCCGAGTGTCCAGGAGCTCGAGGGAACGACGTTGAAGGGTCCAAAGACAATCCGAAGGTCCAGAAGCTTGAGGGAACGACGTTAAAGAGTCCGGAGACAATCCGAACGTCCAGGTGCTTGGGAAACGACGTTGAAGAGTCCGAAGACAATCCGAACGTCCAAGAGCTTGAGGGAAAGACGTTGAAGAGTCCGGAGACAATCCGAACGTCCAGGTGCTCGGGTAACTGGTCGGGGTCCTCTCGGAGAGTCCGGAGACTCTCCTGAGAGAGCGTAAGCAAGGAGAGAGGACTGGGAAAATTCTAGGAAATTCTGTCTTGTTGGGGCTTCGATTTCTCCTTTTATACCTGGTGCGGGCGTAATCAGAGGTTCGTATCAGGTCGCTGAAGCGGGGATTCGTGGTCTAGGTGCGCAGTGGTGTACCTGCGATTGTTTGCGGTAATGTCACTTCGTGCTCTCGGCGCGGCGCTCCGGTACCTAACGTGGTGCAAGACAAGGGGGAACGCGCAAATTAATTTTTAATTTATAAAATTGCGTTCGCGCTGGGCGCAACGTTACAGTAGGCTAAGTAATTCCATATCCATATATAAATGTCAAATCGAGCAAAATCTGTCGTATAGACTGTTGATTATTATAAAGTGGTTTGTACTTTAGGAACTGTTATGATGTTCTTACCAGGTTCACCACTTTGGAATTGTTTTGGTTCAATAAGATATAACTGATTGTGGAAAATAATAACATTCTTGTTTATTTACATTAGAACACAAATTACAAATACATGCAAAACGTCAATATGTACAAAATACAAATAGCAAATTCTATATATACAAACGCCGGAATGTGATTTGAAAGTAAACTAAGGAATCTGAACAAGGTCGTGGTTAAAGTAACTCAAGCCGGGAATGGAGACGCAATGCTGGAACGCCAGACTGTCTACCATTATATACAGGTCGCTTATGCAAGAGAAAGGATTTCCGAATCTCGGGACATCGATCGAGTACAATGCCTATTGTGAGTTGGACATGGCCCGTCTCGTTTTCTATTGTCGCACTGGAGTTGATCTCATTTTAGCCATTTCACTTCTCTCTTCTCGGGTATACCTATGATCTATTGTCTGTCGAGTCAGATGACCGGCCAGTTTATTGCCCTTACAGTTGGTCCTGTTACATTACGCAAAGGGTAAACTTGCAACCCTCTCTGTAGTGTCTTTCTTGATTGGTCCCTCACGCTATGATGGGATGGAAAATCACGCTGTTTGGAGAACTGTAAACTAATCAAACTTTTGACATTAAAGCGTTTTCTTAAAGCACACGCACAATTGGCTTAGACACCCACTGTTTTTACTCGTATCGCTGCACACCAAATTTCACTTTTATTAGTGTATTTCGTAGTTATCGGTGGCATTTTTACCATCTTAAATGCTAAGAGTAATTCTTGAAGTTTTCAAGCAATTTGGTATAGTTCGACTACAATCATATCTAAAATTAGATTACGAATTTCAACCTCAAATTTTGTACTAGCATTTAATAGGATTTGTTTTCACATAACTCGCTGTTCGTTTCTTTTTTTGCACCTTATTCTAACAACAGAAAAATTAATCAGAATTGTGTAATAAAGAAATATATGTACTATTACTACTCCCATTAAACCTGTATAATATTCCATTTTTAAATTCATTACGTAATCATAAAATTTCAATTGCAGATTTATTCACGTCATGAATTCTGTTCATATACTCAACAAAAGTAAAACCGAAAGTAATCTTCCAGAATATACCCATGATGAAATTGGATATTGCGGACATATTTTTGTGATGAAGACAAAGGAAGTCAAAGGACTCTATCACTTCCAAACACGTACAGAAATAAGACATCGATTTAGGTTCTGGAATATACAAAGACCTGTTCATCACATACAACAAGCACAGAAAACTGTGGAAGAGTAAGTATCACTTAAGTACTTTTAAAATACAACTTTTGTCAATCTTTCTTGTGCATATTTAAGCACTATGGGAATAATTTTGTATATTCTATAAATTCAACTTTGTTTTGTTTCTGCTCCGATGTTTGTTTTGTAGCAGCTGACTTTCTACTTGTTCTGTTAAACTATTTGTACAAAGTCTAAAACATTTTAGTCATACTTTTATAACACTACCAATTTTTCAAACAGTTTCAACCCTTGGCTTGTCCTACTATACCTAATCTTCTTCTCTTTTCTATATCTTGCTTTTGTTTGCTATTCTGCTATTCCCATTCTTTTCAGATCCATTGCCACGCATTCCATCTACTTTGTTTTTGAGCTTCCTCTTCCTGCACTTCCGGTGATCTGTTCCACCAACACCAATGCCTGTTTCTTTTTTCCCAATCTGACCACATGCCCCAGCTATCTTAATCTTTGTTCTCTCACTCTTGTTATTATATCCGCTTCTCTATAGGTTTCTTTTTCTTCCTTTGCTCAACCATAAATCCTTCTTAGTATTTTTCGCTCTCATCTTCTTATCTTTTCTTTTTGTATTTTTGTTAAAACCCACACTTGATTTCCGTATAACACTATTGGCTTTTTTACTGGCCTGTACAGTTTCACTTTAATCCTGTTGGCTGTGCCTGTGCATCTTTATTTGTTTTTTGTCCATTCTAAGGTCATTTTTATCAGTTTTATTAGTTTTCCTGGTATTCCCAGTTCTTCCATTGCTTTATAAAGTTCCTTTTTATGCTATCATATGCTTCCTTGTAGTCTAGAAACAGCATATACAATCGTCCAATCATTTTTTGTTTTTCTATAATTTGTTTTATAACCAAGAGCTGGTCTGTTATTGATCTACCTGCTCTAAAACCACATTGGTATTTGCATAGTGTTTTTTCTACCTCTATCTTTAACGTGCTTGTTACCAGAATTTTATATGTGTTTAGCAGTGCGATACCTCAGTAATTTTTACATTCAAGCTTACCCCCTTTCTAATGAACGAGCTTTATTGCTATCTCCTTCCATTTCTCTGGCATGCCTTGCTGTTACCATATTTGATATACTACATATATACATACATACAGGTTCCTTTATTCCCTTAGTGTGTTGACGAAATCTTTTCAATTGTTTCTGTCTACTGCAATCCTCAGGTTATCGTCATTTCTGTTACTTCATCCACTGAACGTCTCCATGTTGCATTTGCTCTTCGTTATTTCCTGCTTCATTGAGTGTTCCGCTCTAAAGCTGCTCTACAGGGTTTTTCTTTATTTTTTGTCAATGTATGGCCAATCCATCCATATTTTCTTTTATATATTTCTGTCTTTACATCTTGCTGTCCTGTTCTTTCCATCACTTGACACTCGATGTGACCATCTTAATCCATGGACATACCAGACACCTACTGACAAAGGTTTGTAATTTTGTTTTAATCGTTGTGATATACCACGACTCGGATCCATAGAACAACACTTATTTAACTGTTCAACGTCATGCATTGTCACTATTACTTGCGATTGCACTGCCTACATACGTAAGCTATCAACTTTTTCGATGACACTGTTACGACTGTAGTATATGTTTTTGCTCCCTTCTGCATTTATGACTGCAATTTTAGTTCTTTTCATATTTATTCTTAATTCTGCTTTGCTCGCTTCTCGCTACTGGATATTTAACTTTGCTTGCATGAATTGAAGGTTCTGTGATAGAAGACATGTATCATCTCCATATTCTAAGCTTTATAAAGTATCAGTTGCGAAATTGGCCAGAATAAAGCATCATAAACAAATGAAAGTTGGCGTGAGTTCTACGTCATCCTGAGAATAACAAAGGCGAGAGTTTACGTCATCCTAATAACGAAGGCGATGTTTTAATTGTTGCCAAGCGGGAATATTCGAATTATTTACTTAACGCTTTCTCACATTATTTCACGATTTTA